>JAJOZX010000521.1:140000-255000 GCA_023014485.1 Bathynomus jamesi
CTCGCGGACTCGCGCAGCCGGCGAAGGTGGGGAACCCAGCTCAAACGGCTGTCGAAAACCATACCCAAGAAGAGTACTGATGGAACGAGGGCCAGAGGCTGACCCCCGAGTGTAAGGTGAAAGGCCGGGATGGCGCCGGATCCCCGTCTCCTCGACGGAAGGAAGGCCACACACGAAGTCTTCGGGGAAGACAGCGTAAGGCCCACCGACGACGCCCCCCAGCGTTCAACCCGATTGACCGCGAGTTGGACTTGCCTCTCCACGAGGGGGGGACTCGTCCCCGCGGCATAGACAGCCAGATCATCTGCGTAGATGGAACAGCGCACCGAGGGCGGAAGAGCTCCCGGTAGCGCAGACATAACCAGATTGAAGCAGGAGACGCTTAAAACACACCCCTGGGGCACCCCCTCCTCCTGAACATACAGGTCAGATAGGGCCGCCCCATTACGGACGCGGAAAGTGCGACGGCAGAGGAAGCTGCGAAGAAACGTGGGCAAAAAGCCCACAAAACCAAGTGACTTCAAACGGTCCATGACAACTCCCCGACGGGTCGTGTCATAGGCCTTTTGGACGTCGAAAAAGACGGCCAGAACATGATTCCGGCGGGAAAATGCCTCCCGTACATCATGGCCAAGGAGGAGAAGGGGGTCCAGAGTACAGTACCCCGAAATCGACGAAAGCCATACTGGGTCGGGGGGTATAACCCAAGAGACTCCAGTGTAAAGGAAAGTCGGACGGCCACCATCTTTTCAAGGAGCTTGCATAAGCAGCTCGTCAAAGCAATAGGCCGATAGCTCGCCACCTCCGCCGGATCCTTCCCCGGCTTAAGTATCGGGACCACAATCGCCTGCCTCCAACGGGAAGGGAACGACCCCTCAACCCACACCCGGTTGAAAAGATCCAGCAAGAAGTGCAGGGCCATTAGGGTGCATCAAATGCCCTTAGGTTCTTGGATTTTAATGTCTATTCTCTCAAATGTTACACTTGTTGCTAGAAGTGTGTGTGCCAAAAATTAATTAAATCGGAGGTGGTCCTGGGTGGCCACCGGTCACTTTTATATTTTCGCGGCAATTTTCAGGGCCGCACTTTGTAAAAATATCTATTTTTTTTATTTACCAACCAGTTGACTACTTACATTGTTTCTTTTAATATAGAGTTGCTAAAGGGTGATTTACATAACATTTGAGAGAATAGACATTAAAATCCAAGAACCTAAGGGTGTTTGATGCACCCTAAAGGGTGATTTACATAAAACATGTACCATAAACGAAACTTCACTTATAGTCTAATAATATCCTTTATTGTCTTTCAGAAACAATGGAAGCTGTAACAATGGAAGCTAAGAAGACCAGATTAGCAAGTGCCATTTTTGGTCTTGGCAATGCTCTTACAGAAGGAGATGGTACATTGACAGGAGTCCGCCTCCCAACTTGCCGGCAGGTTCTTCGATGCGTGATGTGGCACATCCAGAAAGAAATATGTGAAGGCAAACAAACACAGCCACTCAAATGGAAATCTGCCAGCATAGTCCTTATCCAGCTGAAACATTCTACACTAAAGCAAATATTCCTATGCTTTCAGACCATCAATGCTGCAAACTAATACTTGACCTTCTTAATGACAATAACAAATTGCGTCAAATACCTGTTTCTCGCAGAGAATCTCCAACACTTTGGCTAAGTTGCAATCCATGAATGAACGTCTTGATAAGACCTTTGGTGTATGGACAAAAGATGCAATGACAAACATTAAAATGAGGAAGATAGAGCATTTTTAGAGTCAATGAAATCTGACAGAGTAGCCTCATTTGGTAGTGTTGACAAGAAGAAAGCTGATAAAGATCGTAGAAAAGAAAAACGCATCTTAGCGGAAGCTTCAAGATGAGAACGTCATGAATCATCCAGTGTACAAGAGATGAAAAGTTCTGTATGCTCTGATGATAGTGCCTCTGCAGATAGCTTGGAAGAACTGAAGAAGAGGCGATTCCAGAGCTTCAAAGGAAGCGTAGTCACCACAGATCAACATATGCAGGTACGTCTGCCTTTATTCCTCATGATATTCTGAAAAGGCCTTCAGTCGTGTCTGTTGCTACTCGACTAAACATAACTCCTGTTCAACAGGCTGTGCTCACCGAAGCTGTAATTCAAGAGGCAGGAGGTGATCCACGTCGTGTGGCCAAGTCGTATTCAACTGCTGATAAGGCTCGACGATCAATAACAAGTGCTATCGCCAAAGATATTTGAGAAAATTGGATCGCCCCAACAGCTGCAACACTTCACTGGGATGGCAAGCAGATGCATACGCTCACAAACAAGAATGGCAAGGAAGAAAGATTGCCAGTGTTGGTTGGGAATGCCACTGATGTAAAGCTACTGGGAGTGGCTAGATATCCTCGTGGAAGTGATATGTCATCAGGTGACATCATTGCCGAGCACACTTACACGTTTCTACATTCATGGAAGTGCAAACAGTCAGTTGTCAACTTATGTTTTGACACAACAGCATCAAACACTGGACACGTTACAGCTGCCTGTGTTACCATTCAATCAAAACTGGACCGTGCTCTTCTGTGGTGTGCATGTCGCCATCATGTTGGAGAGGTAATCCTGGATCATGTGTTTGACGCTCTCAAAATTGAGACATCAAAGTCTCCAGAAGCATCTTTGTTCCAAGATTCCAGAAGAATTGGAACGCATATCGCATGCAAAGGATGAAAGTTTAACCAAAATTGACATTTCAATGTACAATGACGATGCACAACAACTGCTTTTATCCTGCAAAAACAAGGTTTTAAGCACAATCCGCACAAGCGCTTCATACTGTAGGGAAGACTACAAGGAAATGGCACACTCTGCCAGGTAGTCCTCGATGATGATGTCACAAAACAAGGAACACTCCACAGACCTGGGGCCATGCATAAAGCAAGGTGGATGTCAAAGATTCTTTATTCCATCAAATATGCCTACTTGAAGAGCAAATTTCTGTACTACCTCGAGGAACTGTAACAACACAACATCAACAGGAAAAACTGAAGGAGTTTGTTGTTTTTGTTGTTTATATTTATTGTGATTGGTGGCTCATATGTCAGTCTGCTTCAAATGCCCCATGGTTTGATTTGTGCTTATACAAGACTCTGCTCAACTATAAAGCTGTCAACTCAATCATTTCAGTCAGCGCTGTGAAAGCCTTTGATAGACATTTGTGGTATTTAACCCCAGAACTGGTTGTTTTGGCACTGTTCAGCAATGCAGTACCTCAAAAGGAGCGTCGTGCCCTTGCAGATGTGTTACTGGCCATACAACCAGATGAAATGCCAAGCACTCCAAAACACCGCTACGGTTCTGGATATGGCAAACCATCATTTCCAAAAATTACAGAAGCGACAACCCTGGCTGATCTTGTGAATGAGGACTCGTGGTTTACAGTGAACCTTCTTCACCTGGATATGACCTTCCTAACAGAGGATGTTGACAATTGGCAGAACAATGACCACTTCAAGGCAGCCAAGTCCATTGTGATGGGTTAAATGTTGTGAATGACCCTGCAGAGAGAGCAGTAAAGCTCTCAACTGATTTTGTCTCAGCTGCAAGAGGAGAAGACCACTTCCAAAATCTTCTTCAAGTGGTTGAATGTGACCGCAAAGCGAGGCCAAATTTGCGGAACGAGCAAAGTTGGAGTAGTGACATTGGCGTTGTGTTTTATACATTTTCAACTTTCAATCAATGTAAGTATAGTAATACCGAATATTTGTATATTAGTATTATAAGTAATACCGAATATTTGCCGAATATTTGGTGCATCACTACTAAATATATAAAAGTGGCTGGTGGCCACCCAGGACCACCTCCGATTTGATTTATTTTTTGCATACATACTTCTACCAACAAGTGTAACATTTGAGGGAATAGACATTAAAATCCAACAACTTTTTGAAAATCATGGGGCGTTTAATGCACCCTAAGGGCCATCGGGTGCAGATTCCAAAGAAAGTCATACGGAATGTCATCAGGGCCAGGGGCGGAAGAACGACGGGTTGCCAAGGCAGCCCGAAGTTCCCGCATCGTAAAGAGATGGTTATAGGGCTCGTTCCCAGGGGGGCGGGAACGTGACCTCCGATAAAGGGCAATCCGCTGCTGAAGGCGAACGGGAAACCGCAGCAAAAGCACCGGCCAGCCGATCAGCCACAGCAGCAGGATCCGAAAGGAAGCCGTCCCCGTCCCGAAGGACAGAGCGACTAGCAGGGACTGGCTTCCCCTCGATACTACGTACCTTCCGCCACACAGCAGAAGGGGTAGATGAGATGCCGGACACAAAAGCACGCCAAGAGGCCCGACGGGCCAACTTGAGAGTCCGGCGGGCGAAAGCCTTCGCCCGCCGCATCTCAATCAAGTGGTCCGCGCGCCGGGTGCGGTGGAAGCGGCGCGTTGCCCTCTTCCTCTCGCACACCGCCTGGTGACATGCCGTAGTCCACCACGGGACGCTACGAGTCCGCGGGTTACCGGAAGATCGAGGAATACAGTCCTCCGCGACGCCCATCACCACCCGCTCGAAGAACTCCAAGCTCTCATCCACAGAGCCAAAGCTCAATACCGAACGGACAATGACGGAACGAGCTCTGAAAGATGGCCAGTCAGCCCGCGCAAGGCACCACCTCGGTCGAGACGAGACGCCCGGCTGCGGTCCGACCGGCTCAAGACAGACTGGGTAATGATCACTGCCATAAGAGTCCCCCAACACCCACGAAAAATCGAGTAAGGCATCGAGGGACACCAAGGAGAGATCAATACAGGTAAATGAACCCGTGGTTCGTGGAAGTAAGTAGGTTCACCGGAATTGGGCACGCAAAGGAAAGTTCCTCCATTAAGGAGAGTAACATACCAGCAACATTAGTCGACCGAACATCTCCCCAGCCGGGTCGCGACTGTTAAAGTCCCCGAGGAGGAGAAACGGTCGAGGCAGTTGCAGCACCAACTCGCGAACCGCGTCGCGAGGAGGAGGGTCATGAGGAGGAATATAAATCGAGCAGGCAGTGTACTGGCGATCTAAAAAGAGCCGCACAGCCCAGCCTGCAAGGAAGTGCGAAGAGGCACACCTCGCGATGGTAAACGAATGATGCACGTAAATCGCCGCACCCCGCCGGCGTGTGTGCTCATCCGGGGTGCAAGGAAACCAACATAGCCAGAGAGACGAGGGAGTCCCGCGCAGCCAGGATAGTCTCCTGGAGACAAACACAGGAAAGGCCGCTCGCTCTCCCAGTTAGCTAAAAGCCCCTACAGTTCCAATGCAAATGGAACTGTAAGGGAAGCGGCATTATAAGAGGCAGAGAAAACAGCGAAATAGCCACGGACCAAGCTGAGCAGCAAACTCAACGGTCCGTAACCAGGGACGGAATCGGCTTCCCCGACTCACCCCGAACTGGGGGGGTTGGGGCCACCGACTCCGCATCTGCTTCACCCGTAGTAGAACGAGAAGTGGAGAGTAGAACAGGGAGGTCAGAGGGGGCTCTCCCGGCGGGGGAGAGACGACGAGAAGGGGCCCAGCCGAAACCCCAACTCCCCACCAGAGGGGGACTGGGGGGAACCAGTTGTTCGAGGGCTCGTCAAACCAGACAAGCACTGATGGGGGGGAGGAAAGGTCGACACAGTGGGAGAGGTAGATCCAGGAGAGACCCGACCACTCTCAGCAGAGCCGAAGGGAGAGACTGCATGAAGGAGGGCCAGGCTCCTCTCGACCGGGTCTATCATGGGAACAGAGTCAGTAATCGAGGGTGTCATGGGGCGGTGTACCTCGACCGACACCCGGACACTGGTCGGGGCACCGGGAGGTGACGCCTCACCAGCCCTCCGTATAGAGAGGGGAGTCCCGAGCGGATCAGGACCAGCGCGCCGCTTCCCTCCGGTGAAGAAGGGAAGCAGGGCGAGCAGCAGTCAGGATCGGGTCGGAAGGACTCCGACTCCGACCACGGCGACGCTTCCTCCTCCCCTTCGGGGCATCACCCTCCCCACCCAGACGAGTAGGGCAAGGATCCAGACCCTAAGGCCGGAGAAGGAGAAGGGGCACTTTGTAGGCAGGGAATCAGATGGATGTCTGAAAGTGAGGCAGAGAACAAGAAGGACCCGCGGCGCCAGGAGGACCACCACCCCCGGAACTTCCAGGGGGGGCACCACTCCGTATACGCCGGGGTAGCACGGGAGGGGCCCGAGGACCGCCAGGCCAGAGCCGCAGCGTAGGACAACCCCGACGCGGCTCCCGGTCACGACCCAATCGCGCGCCTCCCGCACTAAGGAATTCGGTAGTCCTTAAGGACCGCACCTCGAATTCAAACTTGAAAACGGGGCAGTCCCGAGAGGAGGAAGGGTGGGCCCGAGAGCAGTTCAAGCACCACGGGGCTTCGTGCACGGGGTAGGTGCGCAGGCCCACCGCAGCGGACACATAGCTTACCCTCACGGCGGCACGCAGAGCTAACATGGCCGAACCGGTTTGCAGCCAAAGCAGCGAACCGGTCAGGCACATATGGTCGCACCGAAAACTCACAAGACCGGCGATCACCCATGCCCCAGAACACCTGGCCGGAGGCACAAGGGAGTCAAAGGTCAGGGCAGACGAGCGGACGGGGTAAGAGCACCATCCCGGCGCGACGAAAAGCGTTAGACCCTCGTTACCCCTGGGGGCAAGATCCTCCTGCAACTAGCCAACGGATTGACAGCAGACGGGAAGCGAAAATGATGCCCTGACAGCTTTCAATTGGATGGGGAGTCACAGAAACTCTGCAACCCAGACATCCTGCAACTGTAGAAGGGACCCAGTCACCCCGAAGAACGGGACTTCAAAAAGAGACCCATCCTTCAGAGGCGGATATCATAACGACAAGGAACCCCTATCGTCTTAAGGCGCTGAAACACCCGTTCCGATTGCCCGAAGGGAAGCCAGCGGAAGGGCGGAGAACAAGGAACCTGTCCACCGGACAGAAATTGACAGCGGAGACAGGCCCATGTGTACGGTACCGATAGTGGGCGAGAGAACAAGGGCCGCGAAGACCCCGCCCTACGGCCACCACGAGTCCGGCCACGAGAGCCAGACGCCGCAGAGGACGAGAGGGGGCCATACGGCTTGAAGGTCAATCCAGCGGAGGCAGAGGCCGCTGAACGACCAGAAGTAGTAGTCTATCCAAATCCAAGGGCGGGCCAGAGTCGTCAACAGGAGAGTGAAGTTTAGAAATAGAACCCATAAACAATAGCTTTACAAAAAAGGCAGCCTCGGACCCAAGGCGATGCACCATCCGCCGCTGCATCCTTCAAAGCGCAGGCCCAACGTCCCGGGTAGCCCGCCCCCCAACCTAACTGTCGTTTTAAAAACAGCAGATTGGCACTACGGAGATTTGTCCGTTAAGGGCCAAGCAAAGACCCAATCCAGACGCAGCAGCGGTCCGGGCGCCCGTACCGTCCCCGGAGCACGGCTCAGCCACGGAGCGATGCCCCCCGGCGGGTGCACCCGATGACCCCAAGACTGCAAATACAAACAGAGGGGGGGGGATACTACGATTGACAGAGGCACAGGACCGAGTCAAGACAAAAGAAATTCCGGGAGACGGAAAAAAAGGGGGAGGAAAAGAAAAGGGGGGGGGAAGAAAAGGAAGGGAAAAAAAAAAAAAAAAAACGCAACTAGGTAACTCTTCGCCCACACCCCGCGAGGAGTTGAGGAAACCTCAACAACCCACGAGGTGTACGAGCCCCCTCGGCCCGGCAAGCCGGAGTACCTAATCGAGGGGGTATATATATATATATATATATATATATATATATATATATATATATACAAAGGTGGGCAGTTGCGCCGCAAAAAGTTGCGGCGCAACATTTTTGGTTGCGCTTGCGCTTGCGGCGCAACTTTTTGAAAAGGGTTGCGCTTGCGCGTGCGGCGCAACTATTTCAGCAGAGTTGCGGTTGCGGTTGCGGCGCTACAAAAATCGTTGCGCGTGCCCACCACTGGGATATACTTTAAATGCAAAGGTGGACAGTTGCGCCGCAAAAAGTTGCGGCGCAACATTTTTGGTTGCGCTTGCGCTTGCGGCGCAACTTTTTGAAAAGGGTTGCGCTTGCGCGTGCGGCGCAACTATTTCAGCAGAGTTGCGGTTGCGGCGCTACAAAAATCGTTGCGCGTGCCCACCACTGTATATATATATATATATATATATATATATATATAAATTTACTTTAACTTTACTTATATCATTATTTACTTTAATCCTTGTCATTTATCAGGTTTTTTTATTCAAAGAATTGGTTTCAATTTCATTTCAATTTAAAAAAAGGAGGGGCATATGCAACGGGTAGAGGGGGTGGGGGGCGCATAGCGGTGTAATTACAGTAGGTTGTTTAGGGGCCCAAAGGAAACTCCGAGCAGTGTGTAGAATAAGAATACAAAATTTCGACCCCCCCCCCACCCCACACACACACTGTACAGTAGCGTGTAGCGTCATGAGCGATCTCGAGGCACATTTCAGGTTTTGTACAATCAACCTTGCTGATTCCAGAAAAATCAAAAATTTTCTGCAACAAGCAGAACACCTCCTTTTTCGCATGTAAAAAATACAAAATTCTTAATTACAGTTGGCAACACTGACTGACATGGTACTTCTGGCAGCTTTCTAATTATTCTGAGAGAGTCATCCCCTGGAATTTCTTAGTTCTACGCCAGCTCGCTTGAGAGAAATAAGTGTTTTTTCTGTGGATGGGGTGTTCAAAAACTCAAGGTGCGTTTTGTTATATATACATTATACACATTTCTTTGTTTTATTATGTTTTACATTGTTTATAAGTTTGTTATATGTCTTAGGGTATACATATACCTATGGATATTTATATACATAATACATGTGTGTGCAGTATAGTTTTATATATATATATATATTGGTAAACTTATTGTTTACCAATAAACCAAGCCTTACATATATATATATATACTCATAATCATATGTATTTTTTATACGTTTGTGTTTTTGTTTCAGTGTTCCTGTGTGATACTTGAGTTTTGCTGGTACAATGAGCACGCAAAGAACACGGGGATCTGCCAGCCACATTGTCTTTGGTTCTCCACTATCAGAGCTCCTCTGTCTGAACTTCCAACCAGTATACAAGTTGCAAGGCATTTCCTCTTCTTGAAGAAGAACAAGTACACCAGCAACAGGGAGATTCTTCCGGAGGTATGCCAAACACTCATTGACCTTTGGAATCGTGCTAACATTCCATCACAGCCAATCAAGAATGTGAAGACCAAGCTGCTCCGATTGATGGAAAAATGCTCACAAGCATCGAAGCAAGGCAAGCAGGCCACAAAAACCAAGAAGTTCGAGGAAAGCCTGAATCAAGTGTTTGACATAGCTGTCTGCCAATGCGATGATCTGTCTGCATGCCACTGTGAAAAAGAAATGAAAGTTCCACGACGAGAGCATGCCTTTCTGATCGACCAGAGAACCACGCGGATCATGCAGATCAGTCGGGTGGATACGAATGTGACTCAGATGATGGAGAGAAGGAAGTCAAGAGAGGATCGGATGCAAGAAAGACAAGAAGAGAATAGAAGAAAAACGGAACGGCAAGAGGTAGCATCCTCTGCAGATGTGGTCGAATCAGCTCAAGCAGAAGCAGACTCCAGTGGTGAAAGTGTTGGTGATGAGTGGATGGGTGATAGTGCCCAGGAGGACAGGAACATCACACCGATTCCCACTGTTGCTTTGGAAGCTGACCAGTATGGTGTATCGAACAGGGCTGCTGCAGCTATCAGCACTGCAACATTGGTTGACTATGGCATCATTAGTTCTGATGATCAGATAAACGTAATTGACCACCACAAAGTATGGAGAGCATGGCAGAAGGTACGGAGGGATCTGAAGGAAGCAGTAACTTACCACGATGTGGAAGTCACTGCTTTATTTTTTGATGGGCAGAAAGACATGACACTTGTCAAAGAGAAAAAGGGGAACAAATGGTACAACACAAAGAAAGTTTAGGACCACTATGTATGTACTGGTCGGAGAGCCTGGAACCTTCTAAGCCATCTGACACTGGAACGAGGAACTGGCACTGCGGATGGACTTCAAAATGCGATTGAAGAAATGGGTATTGCAGACAAAATTGTGGCTGTGCTGTCGGCTCCCACTACAATTAACACATGGCACAGAATCTGCAACTCAATGGAAAGGACCAATTGGCAAAGCTTTGGCCACATGTGAAAGTTTGCCACTTTCCTCTAGAGGAATTCAATGTATTGCTGATGGCCACTCTCTCCCAGATGTTGACCTTACTGAATTGAGTCGTGACCAAGCCTTCCTCTACAGAATGATGAAAGCGATAAGGACTGGTGTCATTAATGAAGATCTTCTACGAGAGAAGCCTGGACCAATCTCCCATGCAAGATGGGTTACAACTGCCAGCAGAATTTGTCGGCTATATGTAGCGATGGCGCAGCCAAGTGATGAACTGTATTCACTCACACAGTTTGTCGTGTGCCACTATGGACCCATGTGGTTTAGCATCAAGTGCCATCCAAGGTGCACAGATGGCCCAAAACATTTCCCGGAGCAAATCAAGCTGCTACGATTACTGCCACCAGCTAGCAAGACTGTCACATGGCCTGTGATCCAAAGAAATGCATATTGGGCTCACCCTAAAAATGTTCGGATCTTTTCCGTTTGACTGCCGCCATTGAAACATAATTAAACTTTTTGTATTTTGTATTTTAACTGAAATGTCTTGATGATACAAAATAAGTTACTTTATAAAAAAAGCTTTTCTTAATTTCCCCTTCAAATTTTGTTTCTTATAAACAATTTTAATTACTTTCAAGATCCATGCTTAATTTTTAAGTTTTAATCGTGTACTCAGAAAAATAAGGGGATCACCTGAAGATCAGGGCCTCCAGCCTTCTTTAGTTAGCTTTATAAGGCTAACTAACAAAAATATCACGACCTAACTTAACCAATCGTCAAGGTCGTACAGTTGACCGAACGATTGGTTAGGTTAGGTCGTGATATTTTCGTTAGTTAGCCTTATAAGGCTAAGTAAAGAAGGCGGGGGGCACTCACCTCTTATGTTTCAATGGCGGCAGTCAAACGGAAAACATCCAAATGTTCTACTGGGAATGCTTGCAGATGCAGATCAAGCAAACCGGAAATTGGCCATCAATTTAATCAAGACCATTCGACGAGCTCCCAAACCTGCTCAACAGCAAGTCAGAGAATTTCGGCCACCAAAGATCAAACAAAGTGCTCAGAATTTGAAAGATTTACTTCCACCAGTGGAGGAATGCACAATGGAACCACCACTCACGAAGCAGTTCTCTGTCGAACAACTCGATAAGATCACTGAAGAGCCCCTTGTTGTCCGGATACCATGTCACTCCCAAGGTGTAGAACGCTGTGTTAGGATGGTAACTGAAGCGTCTGGGGCAGTGTATGGAAAGGATTCAAGAGATGGTTACATTAGAGCAGTACTTAAATCCCGTGACTTTATGCCGTCATTCAAAACTAAAGATTTTAATGTATCATTTACTAAATAAAACCTACCTACCTACCTACCGTATATGTTTATTTCAAAAATAAATTTTTCTATTTTTCCTGAAAAGCAGTACATTGTAAGGGGTCAAATGATAGCTCAAGCCCTAGGAAAGCAAGTGTCCAAAAGTTATGGGTAACTAGCAATTTTCACGATTTTCACATGCGAAAAAGGTGTTGCACTTGTCACCAAAAAATTTTGTTTTCATTTTTGAATTTAGGGAGGTCATTGTACAAAACCTGAAATGTGCCTCTTGATCCGTTACACTTTTCCCAATGACGCTACACGCTAGTGTACAGTACCACCAAGTCTACAACAACTGGTTAAGACACGAGACTGTACATTAGGGTGGAGTGATTGTTTAGTTTAAAAAATCATGGGTGTTAAATAGTTGTCAAATGTCTAAAAATGAGCATTGGTGGTGGTTTTTGGTGGTTGCTGGTGATATCGCATCAGCAACCACACACTATATGTGCCACGCCCACATGCGACTAAAAAAAAAACCTTTATTTTGCCTATTTGGGGCTCTATAATAGCCAAAAGCACAATCTAAAAAGTGCATCTTACGATTTTTTGATGCTGAGAAAAAAAATTATTTTCAAGTGTACATTGATGTATACGGTAAACATTTTTTGAGCGTAGCTGTTTTTGTCCAAACTACTTTATATTTACTTCTATTTTTCAGAATTTTTATAACCTATTCAATTAACACCAGTTTAACGTCTTCAAGACTTTTAGTTACTTATGAGACGTAGAAGTCAGACAACAAAAGTCTTACACGGTGGCCATAGTTTTCCATCCATTGAGTTTTCCTAATGGAAAATTACCTACCGCTGGACAAGTTGTTCAGCGTCTACTTAAGGAGCCAAACTGGAAAACCAAAGAAAACATCACAAAAGTTGCAGATGAGTTGAGGAAGCAATGGATTTGGTGTAATGTTTATCCACTACCCTTGCGCACCATTGAGACGAAGGTGGACAAACTAGCAGCAGACTTTTCATGGTAAGTCATCATAACTTTCTATCCTGGGTAGTACTAAATTAATTACAAGAATGTCTTCTTAGCCAATAGTAAATTTTTTATTTTAAATATAATTTTGTTGTGATGTGCTCTGTAAACCTGTGAATTAATTTATCTATGTATTTCAGCCAAAATTCCTAAACTAAAAAATATTTAAGCGATTTGTGACCACAATTTTTAATTAAGAAAATAATATTGATTTTTTTAATATTTCAACTTCGGAAATGCATCAACAGGTTTCATCGATACTCTGTCACAAAGAGAGGTTCAACCTATTTGCCAAAATTAGAATTGTTTGTCAAAGAGCTTGATTGTTTATTTGATATTTTTTCTGAGGATCTTTCTCAACGACGAAAATTGTAGTAGTTTAAACTGAGGATGAATCAGGATGATTTCTCCTTCTATGAGGATCAAAAATCTGTGAGGCTAGGATACTGTTCAAGATTTGAGGAAAAGCTCACAGAGGCAGATGTTAGATACACGAGAAGAATAATTGACGAACAACGAGCAGAATTATGGTTAGTCAGAGAGTACATCATAACTTGAACCATTTTAATTAAACCTTTGATGTTTATATTATATTATATATATATATATATATATATATATATATATATATATATATATATATACAGGGTGTCCCACAAAAAAGTTAACCGTACTTTGAATTAATATAACTCAAAAACTATTAGAGATTTTTGGGTCCTGCAAAAATGTTTTATTTAGCAACTATTTATCTGTCGATTCTGGAAATTTCATTAAATTTCCTTTTATGAAGTTGATACATTAATGGTTTTAGTGGAGGCTATCAAAAATATGTTTGCGCAAGGAAGTAAAATAATGAAACTTCGAAGTTTAAAATTAACAAATTTATTTAAATCCATTAATAACAAAAACACCTCTTCATATGGGTAATACAAATTTATTTTTTAATTTTCTAAGCACCGTTTCTTTCCACATGTCCTCCATTTCTTTCCAAGTACAGTTGCGCCTTTGATCGCATTGATTGCACAACTTTTTTGATCAACTGGTGATTTTCCTTAAGTAAATTGACTTCACGTGTGATACTATCTCTTAACTGGTTTATGTTTTCCGGTGGAATAGAATACACTTTACTCTTTAGATATCCCCATAAGAAATAATCGCACGGTGTTAAATCAGGGGATCTTGGGGGGCCGTTCAATTGCATGATTTAGCGCGACAATGCGGTTGCCAAAATTTTCTCTCAGTTTTGTTCTTACAGCAAGCTGTCTATGAGCTGGTGCGCCGTCCTGAATCCACCAAAGTCTATTGAATTGATTGCCGTAAATCTGGAGGAGTTCTGGGATGATCCGTTCGTTGATCATGTTCAGGTAGGCAGCACCATTCAAGTTATTGTCGTAAAACAATGGGCCGACAAGATAGCCATTCCCGCATATTCCGATCCACAGAGACACTTTCTGCTGACAAATACGTGTGTCAAAGTTGAATGCTGGGGGTTGTTCAGCGGCGCATATTGTCGAATATTATGGCTATTTACCTTTCCATTCATGAAAAAGGCTGCCTCGTCACCAATCACAATGTTTTCCAAGAAACGAGCAGGTTTATGGAGAAGCCATTCGACAAATTGTCTACGACGAGGAAAATCAGTTTCAAGAAGCTGGTGTCTTACATGCATCTTATAGGGATGCCATTTTAAGTCATGTTTAACAATGCGGTTAAATGTTGACTTTGACAATTGTAACCCATTCTTTCTGACTGATACATTTGGATTTTGAAGAAGTGTCATCTGAACATTTTCGATATTTTCTGTTGTTCTTATGGTTTTCCTACGACCCGAACGACCTTTATTTAGATTTAAGCATGTTCCTTCATGTTGGTATTTCCGAACATTTTTCCAAATAGCGGGCTTGCTTGGTGGGTGCCTACCTGGAAAACGTTGTTCAAATAAATCTTGTACTTGTTTAATACTGCCAGTCTTAATAAAGTTTGTGATTACAAATACGCGTTGCTATTTTGTTAACTGCATGATAAAAAGGGTTCTTTTGAAGTAAACTTTTACATAGAAACGCTTTGATTTGCTTAATATACAATAATGACGAGACCATACCACAGCGTGTCCGAAAAACCACTGTGCAATGGCCTAGGCTTCGCTTGAAGAATCGCACAGTGACCTAGGCTACCTAGGCTCCCTACGCTTCGCTTGAAAGTGCACGGTGACCTAGGCTTCCTAGGCTTCGCTTCATTATTTTACTTCCTTGCGCAAACATATTTTTGATAGCCTCCACTAAAACCATTAATGTATCAACTTCGTAAAAGGAAATTTAATGAAATTTCCAGAATCAACAGATAAATAGTTGTTGAATAAAACATTTTTGCAGGACCCGAAAATCTCTAATAGTTTTTGAGTTATATTAATTCAAAGTACGGTTAACTTTTTTGTGGGACACCCGGTATATATATATACAGGGTGTACATAAAATCAGGATCTATTTTTGTGAAATAATTATTTTTTTCTATTTTTCTTTTCAGAAGCCCTTAGAATGAATACAGAAGAGCGTGTGGCAATAGTAATTTGGTGAATCGAGGGAAAGAAATACAATGACATCAGAGAGAAGTTCAGAAGGAGATTTCATAAGCCGGGGCCAATAGACAAGACAATACAATACAATACAAAAATTGGTGAACAAATTTAAACGAACGGGATCTGTAAATAATGAAGCAAGATCAGGACGACCGTGTATGTCAGATCTTACCGTGAATGCAGTACGCGGAATTATCACTGAGGAGCCACGTACGTCCGTTCGTGCTGCATCACACAGACTCGGCCTCTCGACGTTATCTGTGCACAAAATTCTGAAAGTTAATTTGCAGAAGAAAAGCTATCATTTGCAGGTTTTGCATGATTTACATGAGGAAGATTTCCCTCGACGAAGTGCTGTGTGTGCTGATCTCGTAGAACAAATCTGGAGTGATAATTTAATGGACAACATTCTCTTTAGTGATGAAGCCACTTTCCATACGTGTGGAAAAGTAAATCGCCACAACTGTCGAATTTGGGCAGATGAAAGACCGAATGATTTCGTCCAAAATTGGGAGAGAGACTCACCTAAAGTTAATGTCTGGATGGGTTTAACAAAATCTAAGATTTATGGTCCTTTTTTCTTTGCTGAAGCTACAGTTACGGGGCTTATTTATCTGGACATGTTGCAGCAATTCCTTGAACCTCAGCTGATTGGGGATAGGATTGTTAGTACCGTCGTCTATCAACATGATGGTGCTCCTTGTCACTGCCAAAATTGTTCAGGATTATCTAAATGGACGTTTTCCAAATAGCTGGATCGGACGCGGAAGCAACAGAACTTGGCCAGCGAGATTACCAGATTTAACCCCTTTAGAGTTCTTTGCATGGGGCTTTATCAAATCGCACGTCTATCAGACGAAGATTACGAGTCTTGAAAACTTACATATACGAACTGCTGCAGATAACATAACCCCGCAAATGCTCCAGAATGTGTTTAGAAATGCTGCGGAACGATTTGAGCTGTGCAGGGATACTGATGGGCGTCACGTCGAATCCTACTCTTAATTATTTATTTAATAAATGTTACCACTTTATCATTTTATGATTGAATTCCATATAATTTCCAAGTGCTTCACAAAAATAGATCCTGACTTTATGTACACCCTGTATATATATATATATTTTTTTTTTCAAAGTATGACCGCTCATGGCCACCAAAAGAAAGGTGGATAGCAGAGCGAACACAGGACGAAGACTATAGAACAGCTAACGGAAATGAACAATAGACGGGGGGGGGGGGGGGGGAGGAGGAGAATTGTGTGTGTATATATATATATATTATATTTTTTTTCCAGATTTACCGCCGATTCGTACCTAAAGAGGTGATACATATCTCGGCGAGGCAGTGAGTGGGTGATGTTACTGTGCTGGGGGGTAGACCAGGGGAATGAGTAAGGGTCAGTCAATGGATAGTAGGTAGGAGGGGTACGGTTTCAGATGCGATGGAGCAGATGGGAGTAGGGAAGAGGAGAACCGCTTCCGCTGAAAAGTGGGGGCCGTCGGCAAGTATGGATCGTAGGCAGTTGGGTATGGGGTTTTCGGCCGAGAGAGGGAAACACCTGCGACGGAGAGCGGACAGCTTTGAGCATTCCACCAGGTGTAAGACAGTGATAGGGGTATGGCAGGTAGGGCAAAGCGGGGCTGGCGAGTTCGCCATAAGGTGTCCGTGGGTGATGCGGGTGTGACCTATGCGGAGACGGGCTAGGATTACTTCTTTAAGTGGGCTATTGTGGTTTTCGGGGGATCCATTAGTTGATGAAGGGGGATGGGTAAAGGTGTAGGCGCTATGAGGTTGGAGTGTGAAGGGAGATCTGGAGTTCGCGAAATTGAAGGCTGGGTCAGGAACATGGCTGGCTATCTACCGTTCACCAGGGAAGGAATCGGTCGGCCTGTAGAACCCCGCGGAGGTTGCGGGGTCGAGTCGGCCGAGCGAGACCGGAAGCGTGGATCACGGCAGACAGAGGAACATCGTGGGCTGAGCGGGTCAGAAATACCTTGACGGGCTTCTATGGTCGGGCCAGGGGGGGGGCACGTTAACCCCTAAAGCGGCGCTACCCCGCCTGTCCGGGGTCTCACAGCGGACCCTAGGCGGTGACAGGGGGTACCAAAAAGACCAGGCGGGAGGGAGGGAGGGCGTACTCAGGGTAGTTGATACGGAGGGGGCCGGGGATGTTGGGGGGGTAGGTACTATGAGGGTGGAAAGAGGTGAATCAGAGTGGTCTCGTGGAGGGGTGGAGAATATGGCACCAAGAGGCAAGGGCAGATCCATGAGACTCGTGGGCGTGGGCGCGGCCGAGCTTCCATCGGTCACACCGTGCAGCCGCGCCAGAGCCGCATCCACTGGATCCACAGGGCTGAGTCTCGTCGTACGGGGCGGGTCGTGGATTTCGGCCACTATTGTCAGAGTCTGTGAGGGTAGAGCGGTGGGACTTCTGCGATGGGAAGAGATGGACATAGTAGACGTGGTGGGCGGTGTAAGGGTCCGAGCCGTCTTCTTGGTCCTAGGGGAAGAGGGAGAGAGACGTTGGAAGGCCGGAGGGTCTGGCGACACGCTCCGGCGTCTCCGCCTCGACGGCTTGCTCCGGGCGGCAGGTTCGGGCGTGTACAGGGAGTACTGGGAAGGCAGGGTTTGAGGTGGCTGGGACCCGGGTGCCCTGGTCCAAGACTCCTGGGAGATTCGTGGCAGGTGAGGTGCGGGAAGAAGAGGAACGGTGGGGGGACAGGGGACCGTCGGGTCCTGCGAGGAGTTGCATTGTGGGGAACAGGGAGCAGTGGCTGGGGGTTCGGCGGCAGGCCAGGGCGGCGTGCCGAGACGACAGAGCCGAGAGCAGCGGCATAGGACACCCCCGGCCTCACCTCCCGACTCCGCACCCTGTCTCATGCCTCACGGGGGCTAAGGAAGTCCGACACTTGTAGGCCGCGGACCTCCATCTCGAACTTGTAGAAAAGGCATTCGCGGGATGAAGAGGGGTGTGCGCCTTCACAGTTGGAGCATTTGGGTGTATTGGGGCACCTGTCAGGGTGAGCAAGTCGTCCACAGTACACACACAATTGATGCGGCTGTCGACAAACGGAGCTGACGTGTCCGAATTTATTGCATTTGAAGCAACGGGTCGGGTCTGGGACGTATGGGCGAATAGAAAACTCGCATGAGGCGCGGTCTCCCATACCCCATACAATACGGCCAGGGGGGATTAGTGTGTTAAAAGTAAGGAGCAGACGTGGGGTGGGGGAGGGGGTGCCTCCCTGTCGGGATGTGAAACGATAGATCTTAGTAACTCCTTGGGGTGCGAGGTCCTCCAGGAGCTCGTTCACTGCGACCGACAGTAGGCGGGTGGCGTAAATAGTGCCCTGACTCTGGTTCAGGCGAGGGTGTGGGGAAACGGACACCGAGCATCCAAGGACCTCAGTGATGGAGTAGGGCTTTCGTCTCTGCGGCTGAGCGTGATTTTACGAGGAGGGAGCCATCCCTCTGTGGGCGTACGTCATAGCGGCTGGAGTTGCTGTGGGTTCGGATCGCCTGGAACGTCCGTTCAGAGTTGTTCGGGAGAGACCCAGATATAGGCCGAATCACCAGGAATTTGTGGATACTTGGAAGGGAGAGGGAGGCTGTAGAGTCGAAATGTACTGGGATATTCAACGGTCGGTAGGACGGCCGTGAATGCCGGCTCCCCCGTCCGCCGCGAGGCTCTCTCCGCGGGGAGGTGGGCTGACGGCGGGTGAGGGGGGCATATGGGGAGAGCAAGAAGCCGGGTTGTGGGGGCAAGTCCTCGGTGGAACTTGACTTGCCCGAAGGTGGCTGAAGTGGGCTGGGGCGAGACCCCTGCTCCAGAGAGTGTAGGTCCAAGGGCGTAGTCGAGGGACGGACTGGGGTCGGCAACGGAAAAGGAGAGTGCAAGCGTTCCGCTTCCACAGGGGGGTCAACCCCATTAGGTTGCGGTCTTCCAGTGGTAAAGGACTCGAGGGCCTGGTTGCCCACCACCCGAGTGTTGAGAGTAGTAGTAGTCCGGGAATGAGAAGCAGTAGTCGTAAGCCGGGGGGGAGAAGTGTCCATAGCAAAACAAAAAAGAACTTCATCCCCGCGCGCATCCAGCCACCACCGACTCCAACAAGGGAAAGGCGAAGTGTGGGCACACTTGGTCCCACCGCCGATAGATGTCACGCAGGGGAGATACACCCGCACCCAGTCCCCGTGCCTGAAAGGCGGCCACTCTCATCCAACGCGCGGTGAAAAGTGGCAGGGACAGGGTTTGGGTTTGGTTGGAAAGCGACAAGGGTGCAGGGCAACCGCCTCCCACACCCAAGGGCCAAGGAAAGGGTCAAAATCAAGGTCCAAAGAACAACGCCAAAAAAACAGGGAGAAGCCAGAAAGAATGGGTTAAAGGAGAAAGAAAGAAAAAGCAGCAGGAGATCAGCCGGGTCCCCAAACGGGCCCAATGGTCCACGAGGGCAGAGAAAGCCCTTACACCGAAGAAAGGTGTATTCCCACATTCGCCACAGAGGAACGCGCCCTATAGCTCCGGACAAAGCAAAGGGATATATATATATATATATATATATATATATATATATATATATATATTATATATATATATATATATATATATATATATTAGGGTGCCACTTATTTGGGGTGTTTTTCATGTTTTGGGAATTTCTATCAGGACGGGCGCATTTCTGGTGTCATTCCGTCTAAAAACATTGTGTGTAAAATATTTTTGAAATAAAATAATAATTAGAACTGCCTCAACGAGGTCAAAGTTTATACTTTTTGTCGAAAAGTACTCATGGCGTTCTGTTATCATGTCAGTTTTCGTTTCGATAGCTGCTGTAGTTTCTGAGTTGAAAAATGATAACAGACAGACAGACGGACGGTCAGAGTCGTTGGTTTAGTCTTCCGCACTGGTGTACAGAAGACTAAAATGAGGTATTATACAGGGTGTAACACGAGTTTATCCAAATATTGATACAGGCGAAAGAACATGTTATTCTAAGTAGAAAATGGGTTGGGACGAGTTTTGCCAACACTAACAGTGTTTCATTCTCTTTTTCAGTGAGTTCTGAAACGACGTGATGGCTTCGGCAACAAGATCTAAAACAGCAGTCTATCTCCTGGGGACCGTGGACCACAGCATCACAGGAAGCATGCTGCCTACGGGAAAGCAGGCGCTTCAGTACTTTTTCCACCTTCACCTTGACGTCAAGAAGCCGATCAAGGAAGCAGCCGCTGAGACAGTGACCGCAGTCAAGGAATTCTGGGAGCGGTCCCGTATTCCTACGCAGAAAGACCAACGCGCAAGGGACAAGGTTCTCCGAATGTACGAGAAGTGGCGGGCTCTGAACAAGAACTCGAAACGGCGCACTGTGACCCAAATCAGGAACGAGGCCGAGTTCCTCTCATCCCTTGACCGCCTCTTCGACATCGCACACGAACAGGCGATGTCGATGATCACAATCGAAGAGGACAGGGAGTTCCTGACGGGACAAAGGGCCGAGGTGCGGCGCGGCCGCATCTCCTCCACACGTGACATGACGCTGCACACTGAGGAGGAGCGTGCGAGGAGACAGGAAGCGGAAAGGAGCCGCCGGCAAGATGATGAAAGGGCGAACAGAGAGAGCCGAGAAGAACTCGTCGAACTGGCATCGAGCTCCAGCTCAGGTGCAAGCAGCCCGACTCGGTCACCGACACGGCGTCGTCGCCGAGAAGAAGAGGAAGAGCTCTCTCTCCCGGGCCCGTCCACGTCGAATGCAGAAGCATCTACGACCCCTTTACCACCCAAGCGATTCCGCGCGTCGAAAAAGATGATCACCCCTGATCTCTCCGCAGCGATGGATCGGACGAAACTTACCGACCGAGAAGTGTTTTTTTGCTGTCGGCGGCTGCGAGGAGCTTGGGCCACGACCCTGAGGAGCTGGTCTTGAACCGCGAATCCTCCCGCCGCGACCGAGCAAAGTTCCGTGCTATGGCAGCAGCGGAAATGAAGGCAGCCTTCCATCCTACTGTGCCGCTGACCGTTCACTGGGACGGGAAAATCGTACCAGCGGCTGACGGAGGCCCTGCTGAAGATCGCCTTCCAGTTCTGGTGTCTGGGGAGAACGTCGACAAGCTTCTGGCTGTGCCCAGCCTCCCCGACGGCACCGGCCGCGCCATGGCGGAAGCCGTCCTCTCTGCCCTCGAGGATTGGGACATCAAGGGACGGATCTGTGCCCTCTCTTTTGATACCACCGCCTCAAACACAGGACTCTCAGGAGGAGCTTGCTATATCATTGAGCAGAAACTCGAGAAGACAGTGCTTCATTTGGCTTGCCGCCACCACATCCACGAACTGGTGTGCGAGAAGGCATTCACGGCGTGCCTCGGTCCCTCTACTGGTCCTGACATCCTCCTGTTCAAACGATTCGCCGCCCAGTGGGACTTCATCGATCAAACCAAAGCGAAGCCCTTCGAGGATGGAACCATGCCGCAGCACCTGAAGGACGCCCGCGACGACCTGCTGATCGAATTCAGCCGCCTCCTCGACGGTCAACATCCACGTGATGACTACAGGGAACTTCTGGAGCTCTCTGTAATTGTGCTGGGCGGTCCGAACAAGCGGGGTGCCCGGTTCGCTCGTCCCGTCGCCTTCCATCGCGCGCGCTGGATGGCAAAAGTCATCTATGCCATCAAACTGTTCCTGTTCCGGGAACAGTTTCAGATGTCGTCAGGCGAAGCGGCTGGAATCCGGCGATTCACCATCTTCGCCGTGTCCATCTACGTGACGGCCTGGTACAAAGCGCCGCTCCCGGCAACGGCCCCAGCCGCGGACCTCGCGCTGCTCAAGGCCCTCGTCTATTATCCGGACTCAGCGGTGGCCAAGGCGACGGCGACAGTCTTCGCCAGGCACCTATGGTACTTGAGCGAGCGCCTCGTCACCCTGGCCATCTTCGACGAGGGTATCGACTTGGCGACAAAGCGGGAGATGATTAAAGCGATGGAAGAAGAGGAAGGATCGGAGGATCCCCCGCGGCGTATCAATGTGGACCTGTCCACCGCCAACAATACATTGGCCAAGTTCACAACGACTACATCAAAGGAGTTCTTCAAGGTTCTGGACATCAGCACCACCTTCCTGCTCAAGGATCCGGAGGAGTGGCGGACGGACCCAGCCTTCATCGCCGCATCCCGCCGAGTCCAGGCCCTTCAAGTTGTCAATGACTTCGCGGAGCGCGGGGTGGCGTTGATGCAGTCTTTCAACCTGGCCCTTACCAAGAGTGAAGACCAAAGGCAGTTCCTCTTACAAGTGGTCGAGAAGCACCGCTGTGACTTCCTAACCGCCCGCAAGTCCACCGTGACCTCTGCAAAGTAGGCAACAATGAGAGGGAGATGGGCGCCCATGATACCCCCCCCCCCCCCTTGAGGGGCTAATACTCGAGTTGAGGGGGACCTAGAGTTGAAAGTATGAAGTCCAGTTATATGTTTTAGGTCAAGATTAGTAGCTTGAACAAACTAGAAGTGATATTTTATTTGCTAGAGGCATAGAACATCATGATCTAAAATTTCTACTTTTCGAGAAAATATACAAACTTTGACCGTATTGAGGCAGTTCTAAATATTGTTTTATTTCAAAAATATTTTAGACACGATATTTTTTGACAAAATGGAACCAGAAACGCGCCCGTCCCGATAAAAATTCAAACTTTCGAAAATAAGTGTCACCCTAATATATATATATATATATATATATATATATATATATATATATATATATATATATATTTTTTTTTTTTTTTTTAAAGTTCGGGAAGAACCGATTCGCCTCTATTTAAAAGGGCATATCTCAGCGGAAAAACAAAGAAAAAGTGAGAGGAAAGACAGAGGAAAAAGAAAGGGTGGAGGGGACAGTCGAAGTGGAAAAAGACCAAGGATGAGAAAGACTGCAGGGTCGAGCCCCATCATCCTTGGGTGCTAGGGCCGGGAGGGCGCACGTGAAACCTCCAGGAACAAGCACGTACAAACGAGCACAAAGAGCACTCAAAAGCACGAGCTTAGAACCCCCTTGCGGGGATATATATATATATATATATATATATATATATTATATATATATATATATATATATATATATATATATATATATATATACTGGCATAGTAAATCTAGTCATCCAGTCATACTAATTGTTCAGTGAACGAAGCCGGAGAGAAGAGGCAAGTGTATCACAACCTCAACCAGACAGTCCAGACACTACTGGTAGCTCTAGAGAAACTCCATCAGAAGACTCTCGAGATGATCCACGGCCTGCTGGTTCCTCTCATTGTAATTACCAAGATCTGGAGAACCTGTGCAGAGCTGTTGATAGGTAAATTAGCACTTGTGAATTGAGATTGTTCTTTAATAACTGTACTTAGTTGTATGTGCCATGTCATTTCGGTAGACTTAAAATGGATATCATTTTCCTCAACTTCAAAATACAATCTTGCAGGTATTCAATTTCCGACAGAGCAGGTGCAGCGGTAGCGTCAGCAGTTTTAAAAGATTTTTGCATTATCACTGATGATGACAACACTAACGTCATTGACAGGTAAGATTTCAAAATTATCATGATTACATTTTCATCCACATTTCCTAAGCTTTTTTAACAATTACAATTACTACTATTAATAAGAAGTAAAGTAATTTTATTTAATTATACATATTATACATTGTAACATGGAAAAATAAATTTAAAATATATTGGGCTCAGGCATAAAAGTCAGTGTATTAAGCCCATCACTGTTCATTGTTTCCTGTTGTACATATTCCTGTTTATCAGTGCTACCTCCAGCCTTATAAATTTGTAAACAATTTTCATTAATACAGTAGTAAACTACGAAGGCAACGGTGTAAGTACCGTGAACAGATCAGAGCTGAGGAAGAAGTATTCTTTGGTTTAGTGGACAGCATTTATGTTGATGGCCGACAGGATGGTACTGTGACAATTACAGAGTTAGAGGGGCGACATTATCAACAAACCAAAGTAGAAGAGCACTATGTTATAGTCGGAGAACCGGGTAAGCCACTGTTTTCTGTATAGTATGTTTTAAATTTTTAGTGGACAGCATAAATTTGGTCTTAGTAATATTAAGGAGTAAGAACTATGCGATAGTTATATATGTTCATTGGTCATACCTGGTAATCTACTGATCTCAAATACATTTATTATTTCCTTAAATTTTGTTTAAAATGCTTCAGGAGGACATTATCTGACACATGTTACCCCAGAGAATGGGAATGGTGTATCAATTGCACTAAGTCTCTATGAAGCAGTGAAGGACACTGATTTGGAAAACAACCTGCAAGTCATGGGGTCAGATGGAACTGCACTGATGACTGGACATAATTCAGGTGCGATCAGTCTTTGAAGAGCTTATTGGAAGACCACTGCAAAAGATCATATGCCTCTTACATTGTAACGAGCTACCTCTTCGTCATGTTTTCATGGAGCTCGATGGAACTACGAAGAGCCCTGATAGTTTTTCAGGGCCAATAGGAAAACAGCTAAGTGGTATGGTTTCTGAATGGGATGATGTCAAATTTAAGCCAATCCTAAATCAGAATTTCGCTATATTGCCCAATGATGTAATTGATGATCTCAGTCGTGACCAATACTATGCTGAAAGAATATGCATGGCAGTCATGCTAGGGACTATTGAAAAGGACCTTGAGTTTTTAGAAGTTGGGCCATTAAATCACTCAAGATGTCTGACATTAGGTTGTAGAATACTCAGATTCTATGTTTCACAGAAAAAGCCGAGTTCAGTATTCATAACTGTTGCTGAGTTCTGTTTAAAAGTGTATTTCCCCAGCTGGTTTGAAATCAAGAAGAATCACTCAGTGACCGATGGTTCAAGAAACTTCTTTTCAATGCTGAGCAGAATCTCCAAGTTTCCTAATAAAAAAGTAAAAGACATTTCCCTGAAAACCCTAAGAAGGAATGCTTTTTTGCTCACCCCGAAAACATTATAATATCAATGCTTGGTGATGAGGAGAGGGAGAGAAGCAACACTGCAGTAAATAAGATCCTGGCACTGAGGGGTGAAGTAGAGAAAACAACCCAGGACATCAGAGTCAAAATGGATTTCACCGGCGGAGATTTGGAAGTTTAGGATCTACAGATCTACAGAAACTAAGGCTAACAAAGACCCTAAGATCCACTCTAAGGTTAGCCCGAGAGAAAGGAAAGAGTAGGGGGTGAAGAGAAGAGAAGAGAATAAGGGGTTAAGTAAGGAGCAATACCTATCACTCGTGGGTTAACATTCATTCAGAAAAAGAGAAAAAAAAAACTCACAATCATCATCCGCCGGCCACTGCCGACAAGTCAGAAAAATAGTCGGAGAGAAGAGGAAAGGGGTGAAAGATGAAAAGAAGTAAAATAAGAACGCTTACAAACCATGCAAACACAGTCTTAACTCAGTCATACCATGCAAACTACAAACATGCAAGAAAAGAGTGTTACATACATGCAAAGTAAGGAGAGGATAAGAAAAAAAAAAAGTAGGTAAAGTTAAACAAAAAGTGGGTTAGTTTACTTTACGAGCTACATCTAGGTTCATGTTAGTCTAATTTTTTTTTTTTAATTTTATTACTGGCATCACACGCTGGCATGTCACAAGCTGGCATTAATCGTCAACAGACTCATCCTCGACCACCACCCCCAGAGCTCCTGTGACTAATTGTTATTTTATTTTAAACAACGTTAATATTTTTAAAATGCCTATCTAAACGGTTCTTAAACATATTAACGCTGGTAGAATGAACGACTGACACGAGAAGATTATTCCATTTGTCAATTACTTTAAAGTTTAAATGTAAAGAAGTTTTTAGCGATATTAGTAATGAAACGTCTGCCACGCAACTTAAATCCGTTATTGCGAGTATTACTATTATCGAAAGTGAACAATTTGTCAAAATTTACGTTATCGATGTTATTAACGATTTTGAAAATTTCAATAAGCTCCCCCCTTAATCTCCGAGTTTCGAGTGAATACAGGTCTAACTCTTTAATCCTATCTTCATAAGGCTTGTTCGGCAATGACGGAATCAGTTTCGTGGCACGACGTTGAACCCTTTCTAACCTATCAACATCCTCGCGTAAATACGGGCACCAAAAGTGAACGGCATATTCTAAATGAGGCCTGACTAGCGACTTGTAAAGGGGCAATATAACATCCCTAGATTTAAATTCGAAATTACGCGCTATGAAGCCTAACATCCCATTAGCTTTTGCGCAAGATTCCAGGCACTGGTTCCTAACCTTTAAATCCTTAGTTACGCGTACGCCTAAATCTACTTCCTCGTCAACGCTCGCTAACTCCCTATCAACTCATCGTGTACGTGTAATTTATTGTTACGAGAACCTATGCAAAACTTTACATTTGTCTACGTTAAATTGCATCTGCCACTTATCTGTCCACTCCATAATCCTATTTACATCGTCTTGGAGCCTATTCTATCGTCCTCGTTAACAACCTTACCGCCTATTTTAGTATCGTCCGCGAATTTTGACACGTTACTAGTCAATCCTACATCTATGTCGTTAATGTAAATTACGAATAGCAATGGGCCTAACACTGAACCCTGTGGGACACCGCTACCTACATCTAACCACCCCGATTCACTACCATTAACTACGACCCTCTGTCTCCTAGCACGAAGCCATTCTCTAACCAGTTAGCTACCTGACCGCGTATACCGTGCGCTTTGACCTTCGCAATTAGTCTCCTATGCGGAACTGTATCGAACGCCTTTTTAAAATCTAAATAAATAACGTCAGCTGCTCTATGCCTATCGTATTCGCGCACTATTTCGTTATAAAATTCTAACAAATTAGTTAAACAAGACCTATGGCGTCGAAACCCATGCTGACTACTATTAATCAAATCTCTACTTTCTAAGTGATCGATGATACGATCCCTAACTACGGATTCCAAAAGTTTACCGACAATTGACGTTAAGCTAATGGGCCTATAATTGCTAGCTACTGCGCGGTCGCCTTTTTTAAAAATAGGCGTGACGTTAGCTAATTTGAAGTCTTCAGGAATAATCCCCGTTTCGAGTGACTGATTAAAAATCTTCGTTAAGGGGCCTACGATAACGTCTTTCAAATGTCTGGGATAAAAAGCGTCAGGGCCTGGAGCCTTGCTAACTTTTAGCCTATCGATATAATGCGCAATCTCACCCTCGTAAACAGTTATTTCATCCAAAATAGTCTCGCTACTAAATGGAACGATATCGTCCACGTGGGACATTATTTACGTCTTCTACGGTAAAAACTGTCGCAAAAAAGTTATTGAAAATACCCGCCATCGCCTGAGCGTCAGAAGCCAAAGCGCCATTAACATCCACTAGAGGGCCTATGTTATCTTTTATCGGCTTACGATTATTAACGTATTCAAAAAACTTTTTTGGATTATGTTTACTATCCGCAGCTATAAGTATCTCTAAATTACGCTTGGCATTCCTAACTGATCTTTTAACCTGACGTCTAAGCTCGATATATCTATTAAAGTTAGCTGCCGTGCCATTGCGCTTACTAAGTCTATACGCTCTATTACGCTCGTTTATGAACTCGCCTATTTCCCTAGTCCACCACTTCGGCCTACCACGATTTCTAGCGCGCTTGGGCCTACGAGGAATAAACTCCCTTTCAATATTCCTAAAACTTTCTTTAAACGCCACCCAATGCAAATTTGTGTCATTACCCATAAATAAGTTATCCCAGTCCACTACTCTCATCCTATCCGCAAAACTATCAAAATTAGCCCTACGAAAATCAGGGACTTCTATTACGTTACTATCCTTAGTGTTTTCTATCTAACTTAAACCTAAGAATTTGATGATCACTACATCCTAAACTCTCGCCTACTTCTAAACCTTCGACTATATTCTCGCCGTTCGTCATCACCAAATCTAAAATATTATCACCGCGCGTTGGTTCGGTAACTATCTGTCGTAAAAAGTTATCGTCCATAAACTCAACCAATCTCAAACCCTCCTCATTACCAGTAAAATTCTCGTAATTAACATTAGGGCAGTTAAAGTCTCCGACAATTATACTATTCCGATTGTCAATAAAATTACCAAGAAGTGAGTAAAATCTAGTATCTGTATCGAGGGGTTGAACGGGAGGTCTATAAACAACAACAAAATTAAAACTAATACTACGCGCCCTAACTTCAACACATATCGCATTAATTGCTGGGAAAATCTAACTTAACCTCGATAGCCCTAAGGGAATTACGAATGTACAGCAAAACGCCTCCACCAAACCTATGTAACCTATCATTAGTAAAGAGTTTAAAACCCGGTATATCAAGTTCCCCCAACAAGTCCCGAGTCACGGTATTTAACCAAGTTTCAGTGATAGCAACTATATCATAGTTGCCGGAATAAATTATCGCCTTAAATTCATTTAATTTATTTCTAATACTACGCGCGTTACAATAAAAGACGTTTAAGTTTTTTTTACCACGGGCCCGCGTTCCCCGGACCCACAACGTTTAAAGAAGGCTTCGACCTATACAGCTTTCGCACGTTTTCGTCTATTAACCTACCTAGCCTAGCATTACCTATTTCATTAAAATGCACCCCCATCTTTTATAAAAAGGCTAGGATCACTGAATTCGGACCACAGCTTTACGAAGGGTACATTTTCCTCAGCACAAATCTCTTCTAATTTATTATTCAAAAATATTGTTTTTGACGTAATCCTAAGACCCAACCCGTGCCTAGGGGTAATACCTAGAACTAAAGACCTATCTGACCTCGCCTTCAGGGACCTAATTAACCCCCTATCTCTCCAAAAGGTCAGGCACTCTCGTATCGGGCCTATACGAGTCGTTGCCTCCTACCATCGTCACCAACATCGAGTGACGGGAGGCAACGTCAATCCTATCCACTTCGTCTCTAACTCTGTCAACCCTGGCCCTGGGAGACAGACCCTCCTCCTCTTGGTTGGATGCCGTTCAACGAACTCTTTGTCCATGTGGCGCACTAAAGAGTCCCCAATTAAAATAGTTTCCCCCTCATTCACGTCCCTTTCCAAATGGGCGAAAGGGTTCGAAACCTCGATAGGGGGGGGATTCCTATCACCTAACGTACGCGGCCTAGCTCCACCCTTAACTCTCTAAATCCCTCGCTATCTACTACTCTCGGACTAACCTTAACCCTTCCTCAACTCTATCCAACCTTCCCGACAAGCTACCTAAACTAGAAACTAGGTTACGCACCTCACCCTTCAAATTACTAACATCTTCAACGTTAGTATTGGTTCGGCTTCCGTCAACCGTAGCCCTACCCCTGCCCTCATCAAGCATTGCAAGTCTTTCGGTTACCTCACGTACACTGCGTTTTATGTCAACTAATTCCTCCATGAACTCGCAAAAGAAACAAACTGATCTATCGGTAATCGCCATAGGACCGCCGTTATAATCCTTAAATTCCGAATACCACCAGTTTACCCTACACCTAACACACGACGCTTTCTGCGACGGCATTGCGCAGTTAAAAATTAGTTTAAACCGTCACAGGTATAAGATAAATTAAGCCGGCACGCTATGAAAACTTCTAAATCGCTAAAAACCACTAATATTCACGTCAGGTTTTCGAGCAATCAAATATGGAGATATCGCATTTTGGCAGGGTTATGCCCAATTTTTTTTCTTTTCAAAAAATAAGTTTTTACATACTCAGAATCAGCATAGAAAAGTAAACAATTGTGCAGGGAGTGAACTTTAATATACAATGGTAATATTGACACAAAGTGATTAAGTGTTTAAATAAGCAAAAAATGAATCCATGATCATGACGTCACGCTCACACCTGGGGAAATCACAGATACCCAAGATTTTAATATGTTGTACATGACCTTTAGATTTAATGCACAGATTTGCGTATTCCACAGATAAAATTTTAACAGCAAAACAGCTGTTAACAGGTCTCAAAAATCATCAATTTTGATAAGTGCCCTTCATGGATCACCCAAAATAGGCATATTGCATTGCACATTGCACGAAAACCTGATGTGATGGACAAAATCTAAGGCGATTTTTGAAATCAGCACATCAATATTATCCAGAAAGAGGTCTTAGAATTAAATCACCAGCAAAAAATTTTTTTTTTGTTGGGCAGTGTAATCAATGAAAATGCTAAATCGTATGACAAGATGAGTAACCTTGATAACTTGACAGCAGAGGCTCCAATAGTTACCCATCTTACATCAACTGAACTCGCGAACATTAGAAAAAATCCTTTGAAGTTCAAACAGCCATGCCATAATCAAGTGGTAGAACACCATATCAAGCTTGTGACTGAGGCATCTGCAGCGGTCATTGGGTTCAATAAAAGAGATGGCATGATCTGGCAGTGTATAAAATCTCGTAAACTGATAAAAAAAAGTTTAATACAAAGCAAGAATTTGTTGAGATTCTACATTTATTTGATGAAATTTTAGTGTGTTAATTTGTAAATATGGTCAATATGCATTACTTTTTCATGAAAATGTGTTAAAACTCTGTTTTACACTTTTGGAAATAATTTTATCAGTCTCAGCATAAAAAAAAAAATCAAACAGTTTTTAGATTATGTTTCTACCTATTATAGAACCCAAAATAGGCAAAATACAGGGTTTTTTACAGTTGCGTATGGATGTGGTACATATAGGGTGTGGTTGCTGATGCAGTATCACTTGCAAACACCCAAAACCACTACCAATGTTCATTTTTAGACATTTGACAACTATCTAGCACCCCTGATTTTTTAAATATTGATTTTCATAAAAATACACTCCACCCTACTGTACATCACCCGTGTGAGAAAGCTATTGCTGAAAATCATTAAATATACCTTACTCTGGAAACAAAAATATTAAAATAACCATTTTGTCATTATTTATTATTATTTTTGTTATATACATACATACAGTTTGAAATTTTTTACAACTAACAAAATCTCGTTGCGTGGAAACGAGTATATTATTTTCAAATTGTAAGTCATTTCATGCTCTACTTTAAAGCTACATTCCGTCATCTTAATCTTTCAAAAGGGTAATGAAACGGTCATTGTCAGACAGCCTTAAAAGTTCGATAATAATATTCCAAATTCACTTAATTTCAATCAAATTTACATCTAAAGTTTTTTTACGTGAGCAGCTCAAAGATTACTCAAAATATAAATCCTTATACCTAATACATAAATACACAAATACATACATACATAAAATATTTCATTTCCCAAATGAGTTGGGGGTGAGAAGGCAGACATGCTCAGATACAGAATATAGGTGATGAAGAAGAGAAAAAGTAGAAACTAAAGCAAACACATTCATTCACACCAGCAACCCCAACACAGCTAAATTCCACACCTGCGACATTTTGTACGCCATCCGTGGCAGTGCTTCCAGGCTTTGTCATAAATAAAAGAAAGCGCGTCCCAAACTTGCATCTCTCTAACAAACCTCCTCCATTCCAACCTACTTGCAGCCACTTCTCGTGCATCACCTAGAATCCTAGATGAAGTCTGTGATTCCTCACAATCATTCACCGTATCCATCCACTCTCTTCTCTGATTCCCTCTCCTTTCCCCACCTTCTTAAACACTCGTATACACTTCTCACAACTCGTTACCTTCCATTCCTTTAATACCAAACCACCTTAACACACTTTCCTCAATTTTCACTTTCACCGACTTCTGAACATCACATCTATCTCGAACCACACGATTTCTTGCTCTATCAATCTGGCCCACGACACACACACTTCTCGAGTTATCCACCTCAACTGCTCTTACCCTTGACTTTTCCCTTTCATGCCACGTCAATGTTTCACACCTTTACAAAAAAGTGTCAGAACTATTACACCATGTAAACATCTAGCAGCATCTGTACCCAGTCTCCGCTTCCTCACAACCGCTTCTAGAGCACCTGCCACCTTTCTTCCTTGATTCACCCTACTGTCAACTTCATCCATACTCAAACCTCTTTTGTTCAAAATACATCCCAAATACTTAAAAGATTCTACCACCTCTAATGTTTCACCGTTCACCATCACATGACAGTCCGAATTTCCCACTTCCTCCACAAACAATAACTATTTTACCCATACTAACCTTAAACGTTTGCTAATGTGCTAGACATATCAAAAGTTTTTGATAGTCTGGCACAAATCTTTAATTTTAAAACTGCCCTCCTTCCGTTTCTATCCTTCTATCTGTGCCTTCATCTCTAATTTCCTTTCTCGCTGATCTGTAGCAGCAGTTTTAGATGGACACTGTTCTCCTAAAGTTATTGACAGTGGTGTTCCTCAGGGTTCTGTCCTGTTACCTACTATTTTCCTTTTATTTATTAATGATCTTTAAATTCGCACTTCCTGTCCTATTCACTCCTAGGCCGATGATTCCACTCTTCACTTCTCTACCCGCTTCCCAAAGCGTCCCTCACAGCAGTCACTTCATGATTCGCGTAGGACGGCTGTGGGACACCTGACCTCTGATCTTTCTGCTACATCTGATTGGGGCAGAGAAAACCTTGTGGCTTTCAATGCCATATGTTCCTCCATATGTCTACTCGTCACAACACTTCAACAATACACAACTGAATCCTTCCTCTTCTCTTAACATTCTTGGCGTTTCTTTTTCTCGTGATCTTTCCTGGAAAGATCACATATACTCTCTCTCTAAAATAGCTTCTAAGAGGTTAGGTGTGCTGTACCGCCTCTGTGGTTTCTTCACCCTGACTCAGTTGCTGTCTCTGTACAGGGGTCTTGTTCGCCCCTGTATAGAGTATGCTTCTCATGTGTGGGATGGTTCAACCCACACAGCCGTACTTGACCAGGTGGGCCTTGATTTTGGCTTTCTTCTATTTCTATTGGAGGGGCGCTTTTTGTGGGCATTTACCCTTGGCCCCTCCTTCCTCCATACAACTCCACCCCACTTCTCGCACACCGACAAGAAACTTGCATATCACACTAATTCTGAGCAAATAACAGAGCATCGTACGCATACAATAGATTTGAGAGGTCCCGCCTATTCCCATCACACACCAGATTCATCCTTATGAAGATAGGATTAAAGTGTTAGACTTGTATTCACTCGAAACTAGGAGATTAAGGGGGGAGCTTATTGAAGTTTTCAAAATCGTTAATAACATCGATAACGTAAATTTTGACAAATTGTTCACTTTCGATAATAGTAATACTCGCAATAACGGATTCAAGTTGCGTGGCAGACGTTTCATTACTAATATCGCTAAAAACTTCTTTACGTTTAAAGTAATTGATAAATGGAATAATCTTCCCGCGTCAGTCGTTCATTCTACCAGCGTTAATGTGTTTAAGAACCGTCTTGACAGACATTTTAAAAATATTAACGTTGTTTAAAATTAAAAAAGAAAGTTAACAACAGGAGCTCTGGTGGTGGTGCTCGAGGATGAGTCTGTTGACGATGAATGCCAGCTTGTGACATGCCAGCGTGATGCCAGCAATAAAAAAAAAAAAAAAAAAAAAAAAAAAAATTAGACTAACACGAATGTAGATGTAGCTCATAGCGTAAACTAACCCACTTTTTGTTTAACTTTACCTACTTTTTTTTTTTTTCTTATCCTCCTCACTTTGCATGTCTCTAACTCTTTTCTTGCATGTTTGTAGTTTGCATGGTATGACAGTGAGTTAAGACTGTGTTTGCATGGTTTGTAAGCGTTCTTATTTTACTTCTTTTCATCTTTCACCCCTCTCCTATATTCTCCGACTATTTTTCTGACTTGTCGGCAGTGGCCGGCGGATGATGATGGTGAGACTTTTTCCCTCTTTTTCTGAATGAATGTTAACCCACGAATGATAGGTGTTGCTCCTTACTTAACCCCTTATTCTCCTCTCTTCTCTTAACCCCCTACTCTCTCCTTTCTCTCGGGCTAGCCTTAGAGTGGATCTTAGGGTCTTTGTTAGCCTTAGCTTCTGTAGATCCTCTTTCAAGCAATTGTGTTTTCACCCACTTCTCATCACTCCGTTCATAAACAGATTGAACAGCCACGGAGACATACCACAGTCTTGACGTACACCAACAGTTCTATCAAACCATTCACTAGGTTATTTATTTACTCTCACACTTGAACTACTTCCATCATAAACACACCACTGCATTCATGAGTCTCCCACCTATCCCATATATACCCCAAGACCTGCCACAATACTCCTCTATTTACTATATCATACAGTTTCTCAAAATCCATAAAAGCTACGTAAACCTTGCAATCCTTTTCACATACTTTCTCAATCACTTGTCTCACTATGAACACTCGATTCACACAGCCTCTTCCACATCAGAACCCCCTTTGCTCACTGCTCGCCAAGCATAGTGTAATACTACGAACTCATTCTATCACTCTCCTACCATACATCTTTCGACCACACTCAACACATACCTCCGTATACCACTTATACTCATTTCACCTTCATTTTGTACAATGAAACAATTATTGCTTTCTTCCAGTCTTCTTCAGGCACATTCCCATTTGTCCATGCACTCTGACATACGCACCACTCCCACTCCCACTCTTTCAAACCTCCATACTTAATAATTTCCCCATATATCCCATACCCGCCGCTTTTTCACTTTTCAGTTCGCAAACCGCCGCTTTCACTTCATTCATAGCAATGTTCTCAGGGATTCATTCTCATGTACTCCTCACACCACTAAATACCATATTTATATTTGCGCACCTCTTATCTCTTCCATCCATCAAATCCTAGAAATATTCCTTCCATTTATTCCGTAGATCCACATCCATCGTGATCATTCTTCCATTTTAATCCCTTACTCTCAAAATCCTTTTCTTCGTTTCATTTCTGCACTACTTTCCTCAACAACTTCCTATTCTCAACATAATTTTCACCGATTCTCCTTCCAAAATCATTAATTACTCCGTTTCTTCTTACGCTTCTTTTGTACTCTTCATACACACACTTCTTTGACTTTCTTTCCCATCACGATTACCCTGAGCACACGACCATTTCCTCCTTTTATCTTCAACCGCTGATGCAACCTTGGCATCTCACCACGCTGTTGCCCTCTTCTTCGCACGCCCCCCCCCACACACACACACCTCGCGTTCCTAATCAAACATTCCTTATACAGTGACCTAGGCCGGGTCGAAATTTTTTATTTCTTACGTACATAGTGTGAGACGGTTCAATCAATCATAGTAACACCCTGGTAAAATATTTTTGAATTCTGAGAACCCCTACCCCCCTACCGGTTTCAGTTTTTTCAGAAAATTCGTAAAATTCGAGATAATTTGCGATTTACTTTGAAACTTTTTTATTATTACAAAAGTTCGCTTATAAAACACTTATATTTATTTTTTAATGAAAAAAAATTTAAAAAATACAAAAATGCATGAAAAAAAATTTAATACCTACATAAACTTTTAGCTATTATTGGTAGAAATTTAGAAATTAAGAGAAATTCAATAACATTTTTGACCTAAAACTAATTTTTTTTTATTCCTTCCATTGACCTTTCCACTCAAAAGTAGACAGTTCTTTTCTAGACTCAAATATTTAAAATAAATTTATGCCGATTAATATAACCAATTCTTTCCTAAGTCCTCTCTCTCTCTCTCTCTCTCTCTCTTGAAAATCGACATCTTCATTTTCATCTTCTATCACTTCTGATGATACAAATTGCCTTGCTTCTCTCAATTTTTCTTTTGATTTCTTTTCCCTTTCCTGTGCTTTTTGGATTTTGCCCAACTTTCTCAAATTACTTGGTTTTTTTATCAATTTTTCCTAACTGGTTTTTTTTTTTCTTTCTTTTTGACCAATAAAAAAAAAGCTTCCCATTCTATAATAGGTATTTTATGTTCACACCTACAAAGTTTTCTATCCCTTATGCCTTTATCATAACAGTGGCATGGAGATATGTCAAACATCTCGTCACATTTCTTTAATTTTTCATAATATTTTTCATTTCTTTTTATCATAGGGCATTTAGTTAACTTATCAGCACCTTCTATAAGTCTGGTAACTCTAACATAAATTCCCTTTGTATCAATTGTTGGGAAAGAAAATTTTTGCCAAATTTCTTTTATATCTTGAACTACTACGTTACAGCAATCATTTTTACTTATTTTACCCTGTGCTTTAGATTCTTCCTCTCTAACAATAAAATGGAAGTGCCTTACGACATCAGCTTTTGATGGCGTCATGGCAGATGAAAATTTTGCTGGATATTCGAAGGCTGCATTGTGGCTTCTTTTTCTAGTAGCCATAATTTAATTTAATAAGATTTTAACTATTTTATTTATTACTGATTTTAAAATTAAATAACTTATTTTAATACAAACTTTTAACATTCTAGGTACCTAAATAGGAATCTGGAAAGAAAAAAACAAAAATAATGTAATATTAGGTCTTATTTATATCCGGTGCTATGAGTCAGCACCGGATTTAAGACCCTACCCCCTACCCCCCGATCTAAAAAAGTTGGTGAATGGGCTATTCTGATGTAATTCGTGCCGGGAACCCGATTTTGGCCATCCGAAAACAAAAAATAATATTTAGGGTCGATTTTCACGATTTTCGATTTTTGGCCTATTTCCCATACAAATTCATATGGAAAAAAAGTGAGTATCGGTGGTGGTGGTAGCGAAGGTCCCACAGCCTTGATTTTTGGTGTAAATACTACTATTACAAAATGATCAACCTCAAAATATGTACCTAAGCAAAATCTTGACCTTGACCCCTTTTCGACCCGGCCTAAAAATATACACATTCCACATCTGGCTCATATTTATTTGATTTGCATCATTCACACTCAATTTCTCACGCCCCCCCCCCCATTAACTTCTCCACTTAAATTCCTTCGTGACCTACCTTTTTTCCACTCTTCACACAGGACTATCATGTGGCCAGAGAGAGCCCCACTCTCACTTCACATCTCTCTCAGCAAACTTCTTTTCACGAGCACAATCTATCAAAGTTCTCTCACCATTTGCATCATTTATTCTATACCAGGCGTACTTGTGTACCCGCTTGTGTTCAAAAAATGTATTCGTTACATATAGCTTTCTCTGACTATTAGTCAGAGCGCTGTGCCAGTTTTTGGCCCTTCTCAACGATTTTCATTATCTACGCCAGAGTCTTGGTTTAGATTATAAGATCACTTCTAAATATTGGTTAGTTTGGACGGGAAATTAGTAGTTACTTCATTTTTTAATTTTAAACTGTAAACCTTAAAACTGGAATGGATCAAGAAATACGAAATACAGCCGAAAGGCTTTGTTAACATAAGAAATTAACAAAATTCCGTCATAGTATAATACACATGTCAATACTGAAATGGCAGAAGCACACTGAGAAACTCATTCACTACTTGTAACATCAACTGAAAAGTGACCAACCAAGCCGCATCCACTCTCAGTGCCCAACGCCCTGGGGAAGTATTACCCACCTGCGCTTGTCCCTGGAAAATCTGCCTTAACTCCCTCTGTTCGCTCGTCTCGTATTCTTCATCTTCCCTCCTGGCAGCGTCGGGGTGTTCCGCGATGTAACTAATGGTAAATGGATATCGAATGAAGAGAACACTCAATGTGCCCATGTCACATTATAGCCTATTTTCTACCCCGTGACTTAACACCATTATTTTTCCCTTTGAAATTATCTTTATACTCATTCCGGAACGGGTTACGTTGCAGCCACGTCTCAACACCATTTCCGGTTTGATCAGCGAGGTCACGCGACGTTAGGCCTGTTCAGTAGTTGTATGAATGAATGTTTACTGTCCCTAGGCGACTTTTGCCCTTACTAAGTTAAACATCCACATCCAATATCTCCTCAGTACGAATCCAATCTGCAACCAACCTAGCCAGATTGCCGGTACAAAAAGGGGGGCGCCAATCATCGGCGATCACTTACTCGTCTCTGGCCTTCTTCGTTTTCCGCTGGTACTCATCAAACTCCCTCTGGAAACGGTCTTCCTCCTCCTGGTTCATCCGCAGCTGAGCCATTTCGTCTGTCGACCTCAACGAGTGGACGAGGAATTTCAACACCTGAAATACCGCAACAATATTGAATACAGCCTTCTTTTTCATTCAAAGTATTCTCACTCATTTGCTGCATGTGCCAAGAAGAGTCACTTAATTGCCGATATAAAAATAACCCCAACTATTATCCGAGACCACAACATAATCGAATTATCAACAAATATGGCGATAACATTAAAAGACAATACACATACGGAAGGAAGAAATTTGGGGCTTTTAACTTCAACTCCAAGTCCATAAATTGGGAAAAAAATCAGATTTCACATGACACAAATAGAGTGGAGAACAGTTTTATAGAATAAAACAACGGAGGAAGTGAAAACAACCTTGGAAGAAAAGAGACTGAAAATTTTAGAAAAATATGTTCCGAAAGCACAGCCAAAAGGGAAGAGGAACTGGCTAGAAAGGCAAAAGAGAATAATATTCTGCAAAAGAAAGAGAGTAGCGGCGAAGTTGGCTAATTGCGGAGACGACAATGCCAAGAAAGTAATACAAGAAAAACTGGAGCGTATCGATAGGAAAATACAAACTCTGATTAAAGGCCATACAGAGAGAGAAGAGGAAAAGGCGGTAGAAGCAATAAAGGAAAATCCAAAATACTTCGTTATGGGAAAAGGAAAACAAAAACGCGCGCTAATATTGGGCCCTTAAGGAAAGGAAATAATGAACTAACAGACAATCAAAAAGAAATATCTGAAACATTGAGAGCCCAGTATGAATCGGTCTTCAGTACCCCAAAAAATGACAAAGCGATACCTGACATATGTGCATTCTTCGAAGAGAAATAGCTAGAAGAATGTATAAGACATTGATTTTACCCCAGAAGATGTAGCGAGAGCTATCGGACAAATGAAATCACATTCAGCTGTAGGTCGGACAAATAGAACGCACTACTGATTGAAAACTGTAAAAATTAAATAGCTATACCCTTATACTGGATATGGAGAAGATCCCTGGACACTGGGGAAATACCGAGCAACTTAAAAAGAGCAAACATTGTCCCTACATATAAAGGAGGGGATAGATCTCAAGCAAAGAACTATAGACCAGTGTCTGACGTCCCACCTCACCAAAATATTTGAAAGAATAGTCAGAAAATCTGAGACTTCTTGGAGACAATGGAAACATTCAACGAAAATCAACACGGATTCCGATCAGGAACATCATGCCTATCAACTTATAGAGCACTATAACAATATCCTAGATGCACTTGAAGGCAATGAAAACTATTATGTCATTTATACTGATATTGCTAACGCTTTCGACAAATGTGATCATGGTATAATAGCACATAAAATGAAACATATGGGAATAACAGGCGAAGTGGGAAAATGGATCTACAACTTCCTCAGAAAATGTCTACAGGTCGTCAAAATTAAAGGTGTATCATCATCAGAATCATAAGTATGCAGCTCAGTACCACAAGGTATATACATTACTGGCCCCACTCCTGTTCATTATCATGCTAAGGGACATAGGCAGTGGAGTAAACAGCAACAGTATAGTAACATCCTTTGCGGACGATACAAAAGATCAGATCAGCAGAAAAATCAGCGATGCAAATGAAGTGGAGGCCTTGCAGAGGGATACGAACAAAATATACAAATGGTCAGAAGACAGCAGTATGACTTTTAACACCGAGAAATTTCAGCTCTTGAGATCTGGTAGAAATGAGGAATTTAGACTACATATCATGCTCCAGATAGACAGGAAATTCAGAAAAGCACGAAAGCGATCGATCTGAAGGTAATAATGTGACCGATGATGCCAAATTCGAGACACAAAATCAGATAGCGATAAACAAAGCGAAGAGAGTCGCGGAACAGGTACGAAGAACGTTCAAAAGGAGGGACAGGACAGTAATGATTCCCCTACTGAGAACACTGATCATACCAAAACTTGAATACTGCTCAGTTTTGACGTCCCCATATAAAAAGGAAGAAATTAATAAACTAGAAGAAACGCAGACACACTTCACAGCCAAGATTGATGGCTGCAAAAAACTCAACTACTGGGAAAGACTATGTAAACTAAATCTGTACCCCCTGGAAAGGAGAGAGAGGTACACCATAATCTACATATGGAAAATGATCGAAAAACTGGTACCAAACTTAAAACTAAACCCAATTACCATCCAAACAACGCTGGAAAATAGGAAAGGCAGAATGTGTAATGTTCCCAAATTAAAGGCCCGACAAGGGACCTCCTCAACACTGAAGGAAAATAACTCGGTTGTCAGGGGGCTCAAGACTTTTTAACCAGCTTCCAAAGAACCTCAGAAACGTTACAGGAGTCAAAGTTGAAGTCTTCAAGAGAAGACTAGATGCCGGGCCCAGGACGGTACCAGATGAGCCGGGTGTACCTATGTGCGGTGGAGCGCGCAAGAGAGCAACTCGCTCCTCCACTAAGCCAGGCCTAGAGGTGGGGTCGCCAGCTTGACCTTATTGTAGTGTGGAGAGAGACCAACACACGAAACCTAAACGTGTGTATTTTTTTTTTTTTCCTCGAGGGACATTAGTTTCACTGGTAGTTAAAGTGTTAAGAATTAAAACAACTTGTCTACCCTACAGTTTCATCTTTTTATTAAACTGACCAACATCCCATTCCGTCCCTATAACAATAAGTCGTCCAACTGAATAAGCTAAATTTGAGGATGCCACTGAAGTGCCGTGAGCCAGAAGAAAGTCGAGAACTACCGATTAGGTAGGTGGCAAAGGTCACTCGCAAACAATTTGGGGTATGCACCCAGTAATATAAATATAGTACAAATACCATCTGTGACCAACCACCACAGTACAGTAAATAGAAGGCTTCATTGTAAGTCAAAATTAATAATGACGAAAGATCAACTGTATGTATTTTGTTTATACGAAATTTTAAATTTCACTTCACGAACATTCACTGACAATAAATTTGTCAACTCCAACTTACATCGTGATCATCGGCTAAACCTCCTGTAGCAGCCGTGACTCCATAGTATCCTGTTGAGGGCAAATGCACGCCCTCTGCCCGGAAACAAATTTCATAATCTTTTTCGTTGTCTGTCATGCCATTGTGAATGAAGACCTGCAATAATAAATAAAACCGTCACTCAAAAATAGAAGGGTCTTTTTAAAATTAAATCTACCCTTTTTTAACGAGCACCACTGCAATCCAACTCAAAATAAAAGATACAAACTATTCCAAAATTTATGGGTACCATACAATGAAAATACATTATTCATGGTAAACTATACACACACAGAGTAAGAACCTACATCTTCATACTTCAAAAACCTTTTTCTATTAACCAAAGAATCCTGAGAGGATGTTTACAAACACATTCTATTTTGGGACAATCAAATTTTTATAGTAACAACCGAAACAACTAAAATTATTAATTTTTTATTAAGACGCAAAACCCACGAGCAGTGTAAACTTCAGAATCGAGTACTCAAAACTGTTCAGTGTTGAGTGAAAGTTAATAAAGCTGCAAGATTACTCGCTCAATTCCATAATGAAAACTGGAAGACGTATGTGCGACTGATTTTGTCAAATAATTATTGAAGTGTTATAATGGACTAGCATGCGTGTCATTAGAAACAATTTTAAAATACCTTAACTAGTTGGGAATTCCCAGATATTGTACATATTTTACGCAATTTTCAGTCATTACTCGGTTGAAATGATGTGGCATTGTGAATCTATTCATTCTTCAGCAACAACCTAGCTTCCATTATTGAAATGATTGGACAGCGCTTACGCAGACTGATCATAACCACTCAAACCTGTCTATCCTTTTCACACTGTGGAAATGGGAAGGAGCTTTCCAGAGCAGATTTTCTCCCCGAGACTCGATTGCATTACAGTTTCACTACTAATAAAAGTCAAATCCTCGTACCCTTTTCTCACCACAGATAAAGCAGTTATTGTTGTCACAAAATTTCTTAAAACATGCAACAACTATGAAATGAATAAGTCGCCAAGTTAGATATTACTAAAAGTCGTCTTCCGAAAGGCGTCGTGACAACACTCGCATTAACTTGAAAAGAACTCGAATGTAACTGTTAAGCGTGTTAAATCACTCAAAACACATTAAAAGAGGGGTGTGTGTGTTATTGGTATTACGAATGTTATCACACCACAACCGATCCTGGACCATCGAGGTGTACTACCGCATTCTGAGGCGAGTCGCGTTTTTTAGGGTTCTTTCCTAGTTTCGACTTCTTCAGCTTACTTCTCTTCTTCTTAGTGGAGACTCGCCTATTCTCAGTCTCTCTGGTAATGATGCGTCCCTCTTCGTCCAGGTCATCGAGGGCCACATAATCATCAGAGAGCAGTCTGCGTTGAATTCCTTCGAGGAACTCAAAAGTATCGTTGACGAAGGACCACCGAAGACCACCACCATCACCTCCAGAGTCAGACTCGAACGAGTCTTCTTTCCGAATACCGGACGAAGACGTTTTCCCAAACCGTTCTAGGAACAAAGGATGTTTGGCTCTAGTTGCAGGGTCCTCCCTCTCGTGGTAATACAATTTGTAAATGTCGTTTTCATCTTGGGTCGAATCTATCGGTGAATAATCAAACTCGAGTTGTTGAACTTTGACCTGAAGGCGATGTTCACGCCAATGGCAGAAGACAGAGAGAGGAAGGATGAAAGTAAGCAAAGATCAAAGACTAAGTGTAGTTAAATAAAGATCTAAAAAGATTTGGTCTATGGAAGGTAAGGTTATTGAAACGGGCTTACATCAACATCATAACTACCTACTTTCTATAATTCAGGGCAACTACAGTTCAGTCATGATGTAATGAAACTAAGTTCTTTTTTTAGTATTCAAGACTAAAATGTCCTTAAAAAACACGCAACTGATAGCGCAAAAAGATTTACACGTAAAATTGTGGAGTAAATGTGGGATTCAATGGCAGTAGGAGTGAAAATTTAATATTCTGAAATTAAACAAACAGCCAGCATGGGTGGATCAAAGGTAAGAATAGTACTCTCTCTCTCTCTCATTTATTATTTTAATCTTTATTCCAACACTCCATTGCCTTTCAAGTTATCGCGTCGTTAAGAGGTACGAGATACGTTCACCACTGAAGCGTTTCATCCTATTTCCCAAAACCAACCGTGACCCATTCGTAAATAGAGTCATTAACCCGAATCGTGTTCTTTTCCTTTATGGACGGAAGAATACAACAAGGTAGAACTTGAGTGATTATGGCACGTCTTCACGACTATGATCCGCACTACTCAATAGCTAGTGATAACTAATGTCAAAAGAGAAAGAATCAAGCTTATGCGCGCATCGTCAGGTAACAAGAATAAGAATTAAAATTAAATCCATGATATGTACTTAAAACCAGTGTAGGATTTTCAGACCAAATTTCTTTCTGGAAAAAAAGTTTTTTAATAACGTACATCAAAGCATCTACCACGTTTGTGATGCTTTTATTTGAATTAGGGTAAAGGGCTATCCTTCTAGCTATATCTTGACCCGTTCCTAGTCCTAACAGTGCTTCGGACAACCCAATTGCGAACAATTCTTTCGTTTAAGAGTAAATGCGGGAACCAAGCCATATAAACGTTCTAATGTACGTGCAATAGAATTAGTAATAAACGTCTTAACGTACGTGCGACAAAATTAGTAAAATTATGAGGCTAATTCTTCTTCAAGTCTTTCAAGTTCACTGAACCAACTTCAGAAATGGTTTTGATATTTACAAATGCACTCCATTCAATGTCACATTTGAACATCGCTTTTATCCCGTTTCGAGAGGAGGGAAAAAAAGGGAAGGGAGTGCATTATTTAGCTTATCAAAAGGTGATTAAATTGCGCAGAGACACCATAGGTACTACTAAAACACAATGGAGAACTCTCTCCATGACTTACACTGAAAATGCACTGACAAAGCTAAAAAGAATAAATTTATTTTTGTAAAGTTTTTCAAGCATTTTATTCACGCATAAACCCGTCTATACAATGGACGAAAACCATACTAATGAAACAAAACAATTAGTCAGGAACATGAACAGAGCGTGCTCTAGAGTCTAGAATGCCCAAGGTTGTTTTAAAGTGGTGCTTGTCCCGCTTCAGAGAGCGGTGTACAATGTCGGAAAACGATGTTATTAATTTTAGTTTAAACTAGATGATTCTTGCGCAATAGTTCTTTAGTTGAATATGTAACAACCTAATTGAATTGTCTTGAAGCACGTTTTAGTCATTTTGTTTTGTCACTGTTTCGGACCAAAAATAATCTAAAATGCACTACAATCTCCTACAAAAAATGACAGAAGACGAGAATGGCGTAATGAATAAACTTAAAACATTTATGTTCCTTAACTTCAAAGCTTCTGAATAGAAGGGACTGCAAAAACACGGAGTTCACACGGAACCTACTTGAATATTAAGAGTAAGTGGGTGCTAATGATTTACATCCTATAAAAACTATATAAACAGTAAATGTCGACCAATGTCCTTAGTCTAAAGTCACCGAATACTCGCTCATAGCATAGCATATGTGATAAAGTTCAGCCCTTCTAATAATTAATCATTCAGTCCACTGACGTCGGGTCGAAGGCTAACCTATTATTAGCCTCTCATAAACCTCAAGACTATTATTATTACAGAATAAATTTCTCCCTGCTGGCTGTAAAAACAACTGCAGGTTTTATAACTAGCTATAAATTTTATTTTATTTTTCCCAATTCGCCGTTGGTACCATCATTGAAGTTACAAAAATAGACGACCAAAGGATTACTTATTTGATGGCTTTTTGACACTACAAATCTTAACCCATTATTGCAGTGAGTAAAGTTAGTCTTTACCAAATTTTCAGTCGTTATAAATGGAAGTAGTTCGTGCACTGAACAGAAAAGAGTGTCACATACCGTTAGGATGTTTTTGTAGTATTCAATCTTGGCTCTAATTGGGAATGGTTTGTTTCTGAAGTCCCGCAGACACCCGCCCATTTGCTGGCTCGACCCGTCACTATGGAAACGGGAAAACGACAGTCAACACTTGGGAACGCGATAACACTATTATATTTCCGTACCACACTACAATTTTGCCCAGCCCCACAGACAGGACTTGGCTTGAACTCCGAGTAGGTGGCAGGCCCAGCTCAAGTGGAGGAGGGAGTCGAACCTGGAACCTTTACGTTCTAGGTCTAATTCCTAAACAAAAAAGCCAGAGGAGCTCTCAGTACATAATTAGTAGTAGTCTTAATAATCTGTCCTATAGAACTATACTTACATCCCCAATAAAGAAGAGAATGAATAAAATAATGACAACATAGTTTAGAAGCAAAGGCGGAAATTCCAAAGATTATGGCCAGTCCTTCAAATAATCCCTAAAATACTGTACCCAAGGGTTAAGAACCACCCACCCACTAAATCATCGTAACCTACGTAATAAAATTACTACTACCACTAATTAGACAGGAGGAAAGGTGAACATAAAATAGAAATTAAACTGGTAGAAGAGAAAGAAACATCATCTAATCCAGCGGTTCTCAACAGGGGGTCTGTGAGTGGACTAAATTATATTCAGTAAAACATGTTTCACGCGTTTTTCGGTCATTCGATTAAGTTATTTAAATAGGTTCGACACACGTTTTAGAATTTAGGTTGCTTAATGGTTTTGTTCGTTTTGCTAGAACAATAATATAATTTTATTGCTCATAAAAACATCGTTGCAATAACCTTACACTAGATTGTTAATTAAAATTACAGGTACCTAACTCCTGTCTGTCTGCTTAAATTGTTTTTATTTATTTAAATATAATATTTTCATTGTTCATTTCTATTTTCTTATATATTAAATGGAAAATGAAGCACTGACTCGTAACTTTATAATATTTCATTGTTATTTACTGAACATTGGGGGTTTCATTTTCGGAATCAAAAATCAAAGGAATCAATTCCTTTATGAAAAGGATAGAACAGCGGTAAGTTTTACGCATTTTTATTACATTTTTACTCCGACTTTGAAGTATAAATCAAGACTAAAAACCTATACTAATCTGGATACCTCAATTCGTCTATATGCTACTTAATCATAATACAAAAGATAATTTTTGGGGAGGGGGTCCCAAAAATATCAAGATTTTGATAAGGGGTCCATAGTACAAAAGAGGTTGAGGAACACTGATCTAATCAATACAAGCGACTTCAGTGGTTCAGTTCCTCGTATCGTATGTTACTCGTTTACCTACAAAGTGAAAATTGTAAACTGCATCTTTTATTTTGCTTTAAAATATTAACTTAATAAAATAACTTCTGTTTCTGATTTCTGCAAAAATGTTGAACCAAATCCGATTATGTAAATATGAACTGAAGTTACAAATTTTCAAGTATTATAAACCACCTTATAGTGTAGTAAGGCAAGCCTAAATTTCACTATTCTGTTTAGGGCCTACCCTATGGGCAAAACGGAGTAGGCCCTACAGGGTAGAATAGGCCCAGTCATAACCTGCAATCAAGATTTTTTATTTTTACTTCACAGTAAATTTAAAGTGTTTACTATTTCTGAATAAGAGTGGTTCAGATATAATGAAGAGTTTCTCATATTTCATGTAAAAACGTAAAATAAACTGGCCTACATTTTTTTGTAACTCCTATTTCGTATTCTTCAGCATTATAGCCTAAGGTACCATTATCTACCAAGCATGCCTTGTTGCATCTATTACATCCCCCCACCCCCAAGCTGAAACAGCAAATTATGATAAGCACTAATTAGTACAAAGAAATCCTAATGTACTATTCTAAAATCTCAATGGATAGAAGTGACAAATCAAACTGACTGAATCTGAGTAATGAGTGAATTTTCTTTGGAACCAATTCCTGTACAATTCTGAAGGTACAGTATTACATACACTGAAGGATCTCTGACCTTGCTCCAACTAATTACCAAAATCAATGACTGGGTAGGGATGATTTTACTGACAGAATGCAACAATTATCATATACAGTAATACCCCATTGAATACTCAGGATGTGTTCCTGGAGAAAAGAGCTTTCAATGAACTAGCTTTCAAAGAGGTCATTATAACATACTTAAACTATACAGTACTCTATATTTAAACCATAATATATATATATATATATATATATATATATATATATACAGGGTGGGGCACGGGAACCAAGTGTTTTTGGAATAATCAGGAAAATGATATTTATTTTTGTAAAGAAAATATATTGGTAGAACACATTCGTAAGAACATAGCATTTCATGTCATAATAATCATGTACCGAAAATATATCTGGCATATGATGTCCTTGGCCGTCGACGCATTGTTGAAGGCGTTTACGAAATTGGCCTCCACTCTTCCCAGCAGGTCTCTGTTGATTTGGATGATTTGTTGACGGATCGCTTCCTTCAATGCATCTAATGTACGGGGCTTGTCCTCGTAGACACGTGACTTGAGGTACCCCCATAGAAAGAAGTCACATGTGGACAAGTCAGGGGACCGAGGGGGCCATGCAATGTCACCAAATCTCGAAATGAGATGGTTGGGAAACAGGGGGCGAAGAACAGCCATTGACGCTCTGGCGGTGTGTGGCGTGGACCCATCTTGCTGAAACCACAAATGTCGACGAGCAATACGCCTTCTTCGTAACTCAGGGATGAAAAAGGTGTTCACCATCTCAATGTAACGCCCAGATGTTATGGTAACGGTAACCCCATTTTGTTCGAAGAAATAGGGACCGATGACGCCAAACTTTCCCACCACGCACCAAACTGTAACCTTAGGGCTATGCAGCGGTTTTTCATGGAGTTGTCGCGGATTTTCAGCAGCCCAATACCGACAGTTTTGATTGTTGACGGCCCCATTAAGGTGGAAATGGGCTTCATCACTCATTACCACCATCATGTTTTCATTCTGCTCATAAAGTGCAAGCATTTCCTGTGCAAATTTCAGTCGTTGGGGGCAATCGTTTACATTCAATTCCTGCACCATCGCTAACTTGTATGGGTGAAAATGTAATTCTTCATGCAAAATCCGTCTAACAGTACGATTGCTGATTCCGAGTGCAGCTGAATGTCTCCGAGCAGAGCGGCCTGGGCTTTGCAACATCGCTTGTCTGACCCTTTCAACGTTCTCTGGAGTACGCACAGTGCGTTGCGGCCCCTTCGGTTTTGTTTTCATTATTGAGCCTCCTGTTCGAAGATTGTTAACCCAACGTAAGATTGTGTTACGAGCGGGAACAGAGTCATTTCGATGAATGTTGAATCTGCGGCGAAACGCACGCTGAACTGCTGTCACTGACTCGCCACTCCTAACAAAATGATCATACGCGAACATGCGGTGTTCTAACGTCCACTGCTCCATGATGGCACCTGAAAGATAAAGGTGAGTGTTAGTTAAAGTTAAATGCTATGAACCCAGGAATGGAATGCTACCTACCGCACGCCCCTCCCATTCCTAATGGCCGATTACTAGCTATTCAAAAAACACTTGATTCCCGTGCCCCACCCTGTATATAGAATTCGGCCAAGAGCTTAATAGCAAATCAGCGTTCAATGGGGTATTGTTGTATAGTGTATACTGTACTGGTAAGTTTTGGGGTCTAATGTAATCCAATACACTTTCATATCCTTACTGTTCATGATCATAAGCAACCGTTCCATTATTGGCCATTCCCATTATATATGGGTTATTTCTTTTGTTGTCATTGTCAAAAGAATCAAAGAACAGACCAAATCCATTCCACTTGTCTGAACTCCCAAATACAGGACCCTCAACCCCTTGCACCACTGTGTACCAAAATGCCTGAAAAAGTAAGAAATTTATAAAGGATTAGAATCTCTGGCCAACTTGAATATTTTGTTAAATGGTGATCTGGTGGATTGATTGGTACTAGTACTCTGTACTAGTCATGTTTTCTACCAAAACATGACCTACATCAAAATGACATCATATTAGCTTGGGCTAACTACACAAACATGAAGGCCAAATTTTATGACAAGACTCGTATATAACAATTACTAGTAATTGTTACGAGTCATTTCATCTCAGTTCAACGGCAAAAAAAATGTGACCATCACCGATTTTTTTTAAAATTGGCACACTTATAGATCTCTCAGAAAAACAGAATGGCACTTGTTTCAACACTCTAGGTCATATGGTTCCAGAGATATGACCATTCGAATTTTGTAAAAAAAGGTCAATTTCCAAGGTCATACCATATTTCAACATGAAATATCTCGGCTCCTATTGCACTTACAGAGACCATTTAAACACTATTTTAAAGCTTTTAAGCAGATCTACAACTTTGATTCTATTCATATTTTACCTCAGTGGTCAAAAAAAAAAAGTTGATCTTATTTTTGACCTTTGACCTTTGATGTCACAACTGATTTTTTTTCTCTTTTCACCCAATTTTGGGTACACATGTCTACCTTAACCTAAAACAAGATTTTTAGTGTTGATTAAGTTTAGTATAGACGCTACAGCCATTTCAGTGGACCATACCCACCTCCTTTTTGACCAAGTACCTTTTTCCACCAAACTTTGGAGCACCGTATCTTTGGAACTGTTTGAGCTAGTGTTGAGAAAAATACCATTAGATTTTTCTTACTGATATATATAATGTCTGCTAATTTTTTTTTAAAAATCGGTAATTATCTAACCTAACCCAGTTATTTGGTTGAATAAGTATCCGGCCCTATTATAATTTTTTTTGGGGGGGGGGATTTCAGAGAATTATATAATATAGGTAATTTAAATTACATAATTAATTAATTTATATGGACATTCAAAAGTGTGAAGAACTTTGAACCTGCTATCCTGTTTAAAGGTAAAGCTATGTACGTATATAAGTACCTTATACTATGCTATAGGTAATACCCTATAGAATAAGTTCAGTTTTAAGAGTTAGATGAGTTTTAATAGAATTACTTAACTGTGTATTTATTCATTGTGTACAACAGTATGTACCCACGTGAAAATAAGCTTATTTAAACCTTGGAGCAAGGATTTTTTTGGCATCTGTATTTATTCCAATCTGTAAATCAAACTGCACATTTCAGAGAATTATATAATATAGGTAATTTAAATTACATAATTAATTAATTTATATGGACATTCAAAAGTGTGAAGAACTTTGAACCTGCTATCCTGTTTAAAGGTAAAGCTATGTACGTATATAAGTACCTTATACTATGCTATAGGTACTACCCTATAGAATAAGTTCAGTTTTAAGAGTTAGATGAGTTTTAATAGAATTACTTAACTGTGTATTTATTCATTGTGTACAACAGTATGTACCCACGTGAAAATAAGCTTATTTAAACCTTGGAGCAAGGATTTTTTTGGCATCTGTATTTATTCCAATCTGTAAATCAAACTGCACATTTTTCTTGTTGTAGACCTCTGAAACAAGATCAGTAGGTCCCAAGTTTTATTTGTGCCATCTAAGCAAAAATAGCTTTTAACAGGGTTGGATACAATGAATAATTATTATTGTATCTTTAATTAATTGATCCTAATTTCCATTAATTGTAATTGATTAAAAATAAAATAAAAATAAAGGTAATTGATTTTTGAGCTATAACTGATGTAATTGATCAATTAATGTCAATTGTTAAAAATTATACCCCTAGATCTGGCAGTCATACATCATCCAATGAAAATAAACTTTTGATAGTTTATTTAGTTATACTTACGATATATATATATATTTAGATATATAGAATAGATAGTTATATTTGTGTAATTGTAATTGATTCAGACAAAATTAATTGTAACTGCAATTGATCTTGAAATTGTAAAGTACAATACTAACTAATTAATTTGAAGAAAAATAAAAAAAATTGTAATTGAACCCAACCCTGTCTTTTAAGCTACATATGTTTTTTTTTCTTTTTTAGATAAACATGGATTTGAGCAATTTGAATATGGGCAGGTTCTGTTGTGACCCATTTAAAAAAACAAAGGAAAAGTGAAAAAAAGGCATTCGTGCATTGACTAAAAATTTGATTAATCAAAATCCTGAATTGAAACTAACAAATAATCATAAAGCATGTGCAACCTGTCGAAATATACTAGCAAATCATCCATCCCCAATTCCTGAATGTGAACCACTGGAAAAATCACCATCCACCTCATCAAGTGCCCCATCTGAGCTGGAAACTGTTGGAGATGTAGTTGAAATGCAGTATGAGCTTAGTAAATTCAATGCTTCATTGGCCACACTTGATGAGACCCCAATAAAACCATGTAAACTTTCTGACAGCACTGGTTACGCAGAGAGAGAGTTGAGGAAAGTAGTAGTAGTCATGAAAAGAAAGCTTGAACTTGCAACTAAACAACCAATTTCATGTAGTGACTCGGATGATACAGAACTGGAGATTCTTCAACAACTAAAAGAGAAATTTAATCAAGTGACAAGTCAAAGTGAAAAACTGACAATTCTTACTATCCTACCAAAAAGATGGACACAAGTAAAGATCAGAGAAGAATTTAAGTGCTCAGATTATATGGCTAGGCAAACAGAGAGTTTGGTGAGGGAGAAGGGAGTGCTTTCAACTCCTAATCCGCGTTTGGGGAAACGCCTGAATAGTGAAACTTGAATAATGATCTCAGTTTTTGTCTAAGGTCAAATCTTTGGTAGGATAAATAATTACCTTGAAAGGCGTATACAAATACTTTATTATTATAATAAATGTAACAATAATGGCTTCCATAAAATATATTGTAAATACCTAATAACTGCCTTTTTCAAATATAAAGTTATGTTGATGCCTCTTTTTTCATGGTTTCACCCAGCAGACAAGAATCAGTTCTTATAACTCAATTGGTAAAAATAAAGGAATAGGTTATTTTAATATACATATTAAAAGGCAAATTGTCTTAAAAATAGCAGACATTATAGATCTTAGTGAGACAAATCTAATAGTACTTTTCTCAACACTCTAGCTCAAACAATTCCAAAGAAACGGCACTCCAAAGTTTGGTAGAAAAAGGTACTTCGTCAAAATGGAGGTAGGTATGGTCCATTGAAATGGCTGTAGCATCTATACCAGGGATGGCGAACCTTTTCACAGTCGAATGCCAGAAAAACATGCAAACCATAAAAAACAAAATTTGCATGCCCACCAAAGTTTTATATATATTAAACCAAATTATAAACATTAAGCCTGTTATTTTATACTCATTATTGCATTTCACTTAGGCATGCCAGGTAAATTTGATTGCGTGCCCATTTGGGCACACGTGCCATAGGTTCTAGTGTTGAAAACAGGTTTGTAAAAACCGGTTTTCAACCAGTTTGTAAAATTCCCCTAAAAATCGAAAACCGAAAGAAAAAAAAAGTTTTATCGATTGATTTTTATTTGGCTCAAACTTGCGTGAACGTGCAGCTACGCACTACAGCGCACAAAAAATAACTTCGAATACATTACCTATTAAGTTAAATTGTGACAAACTGGCAACTGCACTTCAGTATAATTTTTGCCTATCTGGCAACTCGATCTTCAGTTTGTCTCATCATGTAGGCTGTAGTGTAGAGCAGAGCTGGGCACTTGCGGTTTTTTTTGCGGTACTGCGGTACTACCGCACTACCAAACTGGTACCGCATAACGCAGTACCGCAAAGGATCGCTGAAAGTACAGGCTGTACTTTCAGCGATCCTTTGCGGTACTGCGTTATGCGGTACCGGTTTGGTAGTGCGGTAGTACCGCAGCACCGCAAAAAAAAATGCAAGTGCCCAGCTCTGGTGTAGAGTCAGTCGATTAAAGCCCTATTCGCAGTATAAGACCCTTAATGCCCTTTGTTTCTTAAGATGTCATTTCCAAAATAGGGATAAAATCTAAATTAATTTTTATATTTTTTTCTTACACGAAGAGTCAATTTTCTGTTTTCTAGGTAAAGTTTATTTTATTAAAAAATTTTATTTCAATGTTTTTTCCAAAATAGAGAGAAATTTTATTTTTATTCTTTATAATTTTTTTACAAAAAGAAGTTTATTTCTTTCTAAGTATAGATGTTTTATTTTAAAAAATTATTTCAAATCTACATTGTTTGAATAATGTATTATTTTGGCTAATAAAATAAAATATGTCAAAGTTGTCATTTTCTTATTCATATGCATACATATGAGGCAATGCGTGGAAGAAGGGCGACCTAGCCATTTTTGGCGAAAATGAATTATTGCTGATTTTCAGTAGCTTAATAATTAAGCTACTGAAAACAGCAATAATTCATTTTCGCCAAAAATGGCTAGGTCGCCCTTCTTCTACCTAATTGTCGATAAATACCTCTCCAACTTAAAATGAAGCATTTTTCTCAAAGATTTGATTTTGGCTAGGTCGCCCTTCTTCCACGCAACGCCTCATATGATGCTGCATTTTTGCATTCTTTTGACCAAAAAATAGGCGATAAGCTATGCTTGTTAAGAGTTAAAGTCAGTACCTTTCAATTGTGGCTTTTAAAAATTACTATACTTTTTGGTCATAACCGGTTAAAACCAGTTTTCAAAAAACAGATCAATTAAAAACCAGTTTGTAAAGTTTTGATTATTTTTCAACACTAATAGGTTTGCCACCACTGGTCTATATATACTAACTTAACACTAAAAATCTTGTTCTAGGTTAAGGTAGACATGTGTACCCAAAATTGGGTGAAAGGAGAAAAAAAATTGGTTGTGACATCAAATGACCTACACAAGGTCAAAGGTAAAAAATAAGAACAACTTTTTTTTTTACCACTGAGGTAAAATATGAATAGAAACAAAGTTGTAGATCTGCTTAAAAGCTTTAAAATAGTGTTTAAATGGTCTCTGTAAGTGCAATAGGAGCCGAGATATTTCATGTTGAAATATGGTATGGCCTTGGAAACTGACCCTTTTTTTTTTTACAACATTTGAATGGCCATATCTCCGGAACCATATGACCTAGAGTGTTGAAACAAGTGTCATTCTGTTTTTCTCACCGAGATCTATAAGTTTGCCAATTTTCAAAAAAATCGGTGATGGTCACGTTTTTTCAACCCAAAATTCCATTGAACTGACATGGAATGACCCTTATACAAGAGTATATAGCAATTAGGCTTGCTAGTAAAAGAGCAAGCAGTTTTTGTAGCTCTGTCATGTTTCTTTGCAAAGTCTTATGTGAAACTGACTTCCTTGACCTTAATTGCAGGATTTTAAAATTAACATCTACTGCTAGCCTATGGCTGAAACTACAATACATTTGAAAAATTTTAATGTTAAGAAGTTCTCTAGAGTAGATAATAGAGAAATATAAAAACTCATCTCCCATATCCACACCATATCCACCAAGGTAAACAGTAATGGTAACCAGGTTACTTTATCCACTTGTCACTTAAATTATGACATCCTGATTGCAGATTCAGTTAGTTGCCACTTTAGAGTCCCAGATCAACAAACTATCAACCCGAGTGACTACTTCCAATATGAGAAAAAATAGGCTTTATTTACATTAGCCTAACCAAGCTAAATCTAGCTTGCATTTAAAGACCTAACCTACATTTAGAATAATAATATTGAAAGAATTACCAATCCATCAGCTCCAATCCTTCCTCTTCCATTGACTCTAAACACAATCTCCACTTCCCACCAATCAAAATTAGTTGGATTTCTGGACCATGCTTGCCCCTTTTGGCTTCGTAAAGATGGAGTTATTCTGAAGCTTTCTTCACTCGCAATGGCACCTGAAGAAAAGAGGGAAGATTTACCACACCACCAAACAATTTCATACCTTCATTCGTTATTTATTCTGTACCTATGATACTAATAATATATGGCACCCATATACTTGGTACTGTAAAACACCCTGTATAACACTTTTTAACAATTTTACTTGGTTAACCCAACTGAATGTGAACCATTTTGGTTTGACAATTTAACCTAACCCAAATTAACCTACAGGGCATTTCCACGGTGACTCACATTACATTTTTCCCCATTTCAGAAATTAAATGTTGATATATATTCCATAAAAATAAATCTGAACATTGCCAGTTTTTGTGTAGTGACCCACTGGGATAAGCTATAAAATGATCTAGACAAATACTCATTTGATTGCATAACATGGCTTTAATTGCATCCATTTGTGGCGTGACTCTCATTTTACAGGAAAAGGACATCACAAAAATCAATCTAATTACAACTGCAATGTCTCCTCAAAGTATAAATGACTCAAAATACTTGATGAACTTGTCACTGAACAACATTTTGAAAAATATTACATGAAATTAGAAATTTTTGAATGAAGTAGATATACGGTATTGCATAATCAACATGACTCGTGTAACATGAAAACCATTTATCCACCAACTGATTGTGCACTCTTGGGAGTGGGTTACAGACATATGAAATCAATGTAATAGCAAAATGAGAAAGTACAGAGGAAAAACATATATTAACCCTCTCATATTAAATACATTATCAACTTCTAAGACAAGAAATAATCTGTTGTTTATGAGCACTAACTTGCAACATTGAAAACACTGGTTTATTTTCTTATCAATATTCTCACTTTATAATGATACTGATATCTACTTAAAGAAATAGTTCACTCAATGATCATACTGACCACTTCTGCCCCAGTGTATAGTAATAGACAGCTAACATGCATGTTTAACTGTGCATCAGTATGCACAATACAAATTTCATACATGTACAGGTGATCAATTAGAAATTAGGAAATCCATAATGGACATGATGGTTGGAAGGGAAGGGTTCTTTCAATTTTTTAACCAGCTTTTCCTTTGAATAAAACATCATCATAGCCTCAACTTTCCTGGATAGAGAATCCTATTGTATTCAACACAGCACCAGTTTCCTGCAACAATACTCTACATCAGGGGTCCCCAACCTTTTTGTGCCGAAGAGCACATTCAAGACTACCAGTAGTGCGGCGGGCACCATTTACTTTTTCAAGGCAAATTTATAGTTGGATTTAATAATGAACATAATACACAAAAAAACATTTAATTCCTTATAAAATAATAAACACAATACACAAAAAAAAACATTTAATTCCTATGTAAAATAATGAACATAATACACAAAAAAAAACATTTAATTCCTATGTAAAATAATGAACATAATACACAAAAAATATTTAATGCGAAACAAGTTTAACTAATTATTTATATTCTTATGTAAAAATCTTTTTTTAGCAATCTCAAAGTCAATGTGATTTTTGGCACTGAATTTCATTGGCCAATGCCTCATAATTAGGAGAGTAGAATGATATTCCTAGCTGCAGCTACGACAACACTGCGCAGTGTTCTAAGAAGCCCTTAGAATGAATACAGAAGAGCGTGTGGCAATAGTAATTTGGTGAATCGAGGGAAAGAAATACAATGATGACAGAGAGAAGTTTAGGAGGAGATTTCATAAGCCGGGGCCAATAGACAAGACAATACAAAAATTGGTGAACAAATTTAAACAAATGGGATCTGTAAATGATGAAGCAAGATCAGGATGACCGTGTATGTCAGATCTTACCGTGAATGCAGTACGCGGAATTATCACTGAGGAGCCATGTACATCCGTTCGTGCTGCATCACACAGACTCGGCCTCCCGATGTCATCTGTGCACAAAATTCTGAAAGTTAATTTGCAGAAGAAAAGCTATCATTTGCAGGTTTTACATGATTTACATGAAGATTTCCCTCGACGAAGTGCTGTGTGTGCTGATCTCGTAGAACAAATCTGGAGTGATAATTTAATGGACAACATTCTCTTTAGTGATGAAGCCACTTTCCATATATGTGGAAAAGTAAATTGCCATAACTGTCAAATTTGGGCAGATGAAAGACCGAATGATTTCATCCAAAATTGGGAGAGACACCTAAAGTTAATGTCTGGATGGGTTTAACAAAATCTAAGGTTTATGGTCCTTTTTTCTTTGCTGAAGCTACAGTTACGGGGCTTATTTATCTGGACATGTTGCAGCAATTCCTTGAACCTCAGCTGATTGGGGATAGGATTGTTAGTACCATCGTCTATCAACATGATGGTGCTCCTTGTCACTACGCCAAAATTGTTCAGGATTATCTAAATGGACGTTTTCCAAATCGCTGGATCAGAAGCGGAAGCAACGGACCTTGGCCAGCAAGATCACCAGATTTAACCCCTTTAGATTTCTTTGCATGGGGCTTTATCAAATCGCACATCTATCAGACGAAGATTACGAGTCTTGAAAACTTACGTATATGAACTGCTGCAGATAACATAACCCCGCAAATGCTCCAGAATGTGTTTAGAAATGCTGCGGAACGATTTGAGCTGTGCAGGGATACTGATGGGCGTCACATCGAATCCTACTCTTAATTATTTAATAAATGTTACCACTTTATCATTTTATGATTGAATTCCATATAATTTCCAAGTGCTTCACAAAAATAGATCCTGACTTTATGTACACCCTGTATAAAGCAATATTATTACATAAACAATTATGTAAAGCAATAATATTTTATAAACAACTAAATAACACACTGAATATAGTACACTGGCATTGAAGATCATGAAATGAAACATCACTCAGTGAAAGACACAGTGCGACTGAGCCTGCATCAACCTACGTGGGCATCTGTCAAACAGCAGTCACCATTCCTAAACTTTTAAAACCATCTTTGACATTTCCTCACATGCAGAATATCATTGCCATAAACTTCCTGAATGTTTCGCGTTGCTTCAGTAGCACTATTCCCTTTTTTGAACTCGTAAAGCATTATATGCCTGATATGCTCTTCTGATACTGCCATGTTTATGAGGGGTTCACATAAAGCAAATCACACATCTTCACTGGTCAAGGTCTGTAAAGTATGTAGCGAAACGCAATAGATCTCCTCTTAGATATAACCTTTGGAAAATTTAGGCTTAAACTGAGTAGGACTAGTTTAAACTTTATCGTAAAAAATGACATTACTTATGGGATGACCTGATATAAATGAGCAATAATAGTCAGTAATGAGTTATGCAGGGTGGTCCATAAGTCCCAATTGGTTACAATTAAAGCAAAATTATAAAACTGATTGGGACTTGTGGGCCACCATATGCAGCCTGCGTTTTATATTCACATTTAAACAGTCTGCACTGAAACTTCATCTTGTTAACACAAGCATCTTGTTCTGAACTATTGGAATCGTTATGCTTTTGAAATATTTTGTTTTTATTTACTCTCTTCTTTGAAGTTATTTTGAACCGATGTGATTGTGGGATCTCTTAAAATATAAACTTGTTTATTCTACTTGAAAACAAATGGGTTTAGCAAAGTTAATCACCCACAAATCATTGCTCATACATTTCACTGCAACACAATTCATCACCCATACAATTCACTGAACATACATATATACATTATATATATATATATACACAGTGTATATATATGGGCTACATTATGGCTGATGTCGTAACACCGCTTCCCAGAGATCAGCGAAGTTAAACGACATTGGGTCTGGGTAGTACTTGGATGGGAGACCATCCTCCGTGCCCAGATTATGTAGCGATCCATGGTTCGGATCCCAAGTAAAGCTGTAGGTCCCCTCCGTCATATGACCTTAGATGTTGCCAAGGAGGTTAAACAATCCCAATTAAAAAAAAAAATACAGTAGACTCGCAACTTACGCGGTTTCAACTATACGCGGGTTATAATTTTACAATAGTGAGAGCGGACAAAGAAGGTGCTGACAATGATGAAGAACAAGAAGAGTCAGCATGTTGGGATATACACAAGTTTAGTGAATTGTTTCAGGTGGCCGAGCACTTGAAAAACTTAGTGTCTGAGTATGACCCCTCTATGGAGCAGGGATGGGGAGTCGGCCAAAAACAACCGACTCCGACTCCCGACTCTTTCCTTATCATGCTGATCTACAACCTTATAAATATTGGGATGTTTGTTTCGTAGATGGCGTTTCAAGTTTGAGGCTCTAGTTGGAGCATTAGCATGTTTCCCAGTGTAAGCACTAATTTTTGCATTACACTCTTTACCATCCTTTTCTACTTGACAAATAAAAATACTTTCATCCTCATTTAGCTTAAAATATTAAAAGACTGCTGATTTTCTACTAGGCCCATGACTCATTACTAATAGGGGCTAATTAAATTAATAATTAATATATTGCTAATTTTTATATGGTACCTAGTATCCTAAAATAGAAATATGAAATTCATTTGCTAAGATTTACCAGAACAATAAATCAAATGTGGAAATGTGAATCTAGAATTAGTTCAGGAAGATATTTATTTAGGGCAGAGTAGTATTCTGGTAAATTGTTGGCATATAGAAATTGAATCAAAGAGTCGGGAGTCGGTCATTTTTACAGACTCCCGACTCTTCAAAAAAGCCCCAACTCCCCACCTCTGCTATGGAGCGCAGCATCAACTTCTCACAAGGTCTTACAAGCCTTATGGCTCAACATAATAATATGTTCCAGCAGCTTAAGAAACAAAAACGACAGCTTCCCATCACCATGTTCTTGAAGAAAACCTCACCATCAACATCGTTAGCAGATCAGCCAATGCCCTCAACTTCTCACAGTGACCTTGAGCTGCCCACATACTCCCCTGCATCATTATCTGAGCTTGACGATCCCCCCACAGTGACGTGGGAAGGGGATGAATACGCTCAAAACAACAACACCCAGAAATGCCTGTCTCCATAAGCTCATCATTCATAATTGTACAGGTATGTTATAGTGTATATGTACGTATAACAGAGTTAAAATATATAGTGATTTAAGGGTGATTTAGGGGATTTTTTTTGGTTTCTGACTTTACGCAGGGTCCCAGGAATGTAACCCCTGCCTAAGTTGCAAGTCTACTGTGTGTGTGTGTGTGTGTGTGTGTGTGTGTGTGTGTGTTCACCCCAACAAAATAAGAATGAATAAGAAAATGTTTGAAACAATATTTATTTACTAAAACCACAATAAAGAAATGTGTCAAATATTTATTTACTAAAACCACAATAAAGAAATGTGTCAAATATTTATTTATTAAAACAATACTCAATAAAAAGTATTTGCGAAAATTATGTTTATTATCATGGTTACTTTTTCAAAGGTATTTAGGTTTAAGCCTCTCTCTCTTGATCTTTTAACGAACCTTTGTTTACAAAAGAGTTGATTTTGATACTTACGTATTATCAGGACTACCAAACTGTTTATTATGTATTTTTGCTCTCGTCATTTTCATTTAAACTAATGAAAATATCACAACTTAACCTAACCAATCAACAAGGGCATACAGTTGACCTAACTGGGCATTTTCCATTTTATTTTGTCTAAAACACATTCTAATATGAAATATTATGAGCTATCCCTCTTATATATTCAACAATACAATGCTCTGAATTGCACAATTGCAATATTTTCTTTTGAGGTTCGTAGCCACCTATGTACTGTTCAATTCTGATTTCACTTAAAGTTTGTTCTTTCTTAAGGCACTCCAGAAATTTCCAAATATTTGGATGATGGGCAGCAATCTTCTGTTCTGGCCAATGAATTGTGGATGGTGAATTGTCGGTGATGAATTATCCTGAGCAATGATTTGTGGGTGATGAATTATGGATGGTGAATTGTGGGCAATGATTTTTCCAGATACCAAAACAAATGGGACTTTGTACGGTAAGTCATTTAATAGAGATATTTATATATTACGCTATGGCTATTTAGCCATTACTGGTCAGATAGCCTTCCAGGCTATTTGACCAGCACTGTGCACGCACATATAGACTATTTATGTGAGCTTTGTATTGTTTTTAAAAAATTTCTATAATCTTCATCTACATTTACGTTAATAATAAATAAAATTTCTTAATGTTAAATTTGTTAATAATTTGTTTTAGGTTTTGGAGTGCCATAACAACTAAATGCCCAGTTATGTCAACTATACACCCTTGATGATTGGTTAGGTTAAAGTCATGATATTTTCATTAGTTTAAACAAAAATATCACAATTTAACCTAACCAATCATCAAGGGCATACAACTGACCTAACCAGGAAGTCAATAATTTTCATGTAGTTGTTGATTAATTTTAAGCAACTTTTACTAATATGTTAATTATAGCTTATATATATACAGGGTGTCCCGTAAGTCTGGACCCATAGGGATTTATAATATATTTTTTTATTATGTTGCAGGTAAACCATGTCACTGACTAGAGAGGAGAGAGTTCAAGTTATTTTGCTGGTCGGGACCCGCAGTCACCGGGAAGTGGCTGAAGAATTCAACAATATGCATCCAGACCGCGCACCAATCACACACAGATGTGTTGGCAAGTTGATAGCCAAATTTAAGGAAACTGGATCCGTAGCTGACAAGCCTCGCAGAGGACCTTCAAGGACTGTTACGCAAGACGAAACCAGTACCAATGTGTTGGCTAGCTTCGCTGTCAGTCCCAAGAAGTCACTTCGACGCATGTCCAGCAAAACTGGGACTATTTTGTAATTTTATTAATTTTGCCCTATGGGTCCAGACTTACGGGACACCCTGTATATATATATATATATGGGATGAATTTCACAATAAAACACGTGAAATGAATGAATGCTGCAAACTCACAAGGAAAAAGAAAAACGATTCCAATGAGAGGCAAAAGAAATTTTAACATGATATCGTCAATTTTATACATCCCCGCACTGTTATTGAAAGTGTTTTTAAAATGAATAAATGCACATTCTAGAATATTTCTTTCTATTATATCTCTGTTTTTAACAAGCGCTTTAGAACTATCCCATATTGGTACTAAATTATGTTATCCTATTTCATTTTTAGATAACTGTCTTAAGAAAGCCAAGAATAGGTATTATAATAATGTAATTGTAAAGGAATTTCAGCGTAAAAATATCCTTAGCCTACCTTACCATGTTAATTTTCAATACCTTCCAACTGTACTTAAAGCAATTGGCATTAATGTAATCTTTAAGTATAATAATACTGTTAAATCACGCCTAATAAAGAATAGCCCTGATAATGTTGTTGGTTGTGTGTATTCGATTGGATGTACACAATGTAACTCAGTATATATAGGCCAAACCGGTAAAACATTAGATATTAGGGTAAAACAGCATAAATATGCGTGTAGAACAGCTAATACTTCCAATGCTTTATTTAACCATATGTATAGATGTAACCATAGCATTAAGTGGGATAGTTCTAAAGCGCTTGTTAAAAACATATATATAATAGAAAGAAATATTCTAGAATGTGCATTTATTCATTTTAAAAACACTTTCAATAACAGTGCGGGGACGTATAAAATTGACGATATCATGTTAAAATTTCTTTTGCCTCTCATTAACCCTTGTTAAGTATGTGCTAATTGTTTTGTTTTTCCTGTACGTTGTATATATTTATGGGCATCTCGCCTTTATCTTCATTCCCTGACGAGGTGTAGCTTTGAATACACGAAAGGCCTTGGAATCGTTTTTCTTTTTCCTTGTGGGTTTGCAGCATATATATATATATATATATATATATATATATCCCGCAAGGGGGTTCTAAGCTCATGCTCTTGAGTGCTCTTTGTGCTCATTTGTACGTGCTTGTTCCTGGAGGTTTCAAGTGCACCCTTCCAGCCCTAGCACCCAAGGATGATGGGGCTCGACCCTGCAGTCCTTGTCATCCTTGGTCTTTTTCCACTTCAACTGTCCCCTCCACCCTTTTTCTGCCAAGATATGCCCTTTTAAATAGAGGCAAATTGGTTCTTCCCAAATTTATATATATATACACACAGTACTGTACATTGCCAATCATCTAGGGTGCACAGTTGACCTAACTAGGCATTCAATTAACCTACCCAGGCATTCAATTACTACAGCATTTCAAAGCATAAAACAAATTGTTAACATTTAAAATTAAGAAATTTTATTTATTATTATTAACGTAAATGTAGATAAAGATTACTGCACATTTTTAAAAACAACACAAAGCTCATAAAAACAGTCTATATATGCACAGGACTGGTGGCTAAATAACCTGGAAGACTATTTAGCCAGTGCTGGTCAAATAGCCTGGAAGGCTATCTGACCAGTAATGGCTAAATAGCCACAGCATATACGTGTACAGGGTGGGCGGAAAGTAGCTCCCTATTTTGGATTGGTAAAAAAATACGTATATTATTCATTTATTTCAGAAAAAATAATATGAAAAGGTAGGCATACATGGTAGGTTTTCTCTAAAATTCAATGTGGGCTCCAACTCTTTCCACCAGCTTCTGGAGCCACCCAGGAATGGCGTCCACTGACTTTAGCAGGAACTCCGGCGGGATGGAGGACATGACTTCCCGAATTCGGTCCTCCAGTTCTTCCAATGTCCTCGGTTTGGTGCGGTAGACTTCTTCCTTTACCCACCCCCAAAGAAAGAAGTCGCACGGTTACCACTGAAAAATGGCAGAATCGGTTCAGTGTAACGGTGTGGTGTGGTATGACCTCAGATCAGGTTGTGGGCCCGTTCCTTCTGCGCAACACCATGAATGCTGAGCGGTACCTTGCTATGTTGCGAAACAAGGTCTGGCCAGTTGTCAGCACATGGGAGAACATCGACGATCTGATATTTATGCAAGATGGCGCCCCTCCGCACTTCGCTCTTGTTGTCCGTGAGTGGCTGGATGCCCACTTCCCTGGGCGTTGGATGGGTCGTCGTGGTCCACATCATGGCCAGCCAGGAGCCCCGACTTGACACCGTGCGACTTCTTTCTTTGGGGGTGGGTAAAGGAAGAAGTCTACCGCACCAAACCGAGGACATTGGAAGAACTGGAGGACCGAATTCGGGAAGTCATGTCCTCCATCCCGCCGGAGTTCCTGCTAAAGTCAGTGGACGCCATTCCTGGGCGGCTCCAGAAGCTGGTGGAAAGAGTTGGAGCCCACATTGAATTTTAGAGAAAACCTACCATGTATGCCTACCTTTTCATATTATTTCTTCTGAAATAAATGGATAATATACGTATTTTTTTACCAATCCAAAATAGGGAGCTACTTTCCGCCCACCCTGTATATTAATATAACTTTAATTATTCCTGTTTGGGTTTGAGCTGAAGGTACCGGTACGGTACTACTTAACCTTTCTGGGTCCAGACATATAGTCCAACTAAAATAACCTTTCCAGGTCCCAACATACTGTATATTTAATGCAAACCTACAATTGTGAGTAATACATATTCAGTGAATGAAACCATTCATTCAAACTTCTTTCAGATCTTGTGGGTTTATAACCCATCATTTTTGGCAATAATTAAAACTAACAAAAATATCATGAGTCATGACAACCTAACCAACCATCAAGACGTACAAGTTGACCTAACTGGGCATTCAATTAACCTAACTAGAAGAAGTAGGAGGAGGTTAACTGAATGCCTGGTTAGGTCAACTGTACACCTTGATAATTGGTTAGGTTAAGTTGGGATATTTTTGTTAATTTTAATTGTTGTCAAAAATGATGGGTTATAACCCACAAGATCCGAAAGAAGTTAGAATGAATGGTTTCATTCCCTGAATATGTATTACTCAGTTACTTACAGTTTTTGATTTGGGACCCAGAAAGGTAAGGTTGGATCATTGTCTGGACCCAGAAAAGTAAGTAGTACAAAGCTGAATACCTACAACAATGATCACAGAAATATTGATAGTAGTAATATTGCATTAGCTATTTTTGGTATATAACACCATACCAAACTTAGACTAGTCTAAAAAAAAACCCTGACATAATTAAACTCACTAGACCACATTGTCTGAAAAATTTGTTGACATGACAATTAAAAAGTTGCCCATAAAACTTATTTCAAAGTTCCATAATGTTTTTTAGAAAAATTCTTCCCATTTGCAAGCCCAATACAATATGAAAAATTCTCAATATTTCAAACTCTCGCACTAATACAGGATAATTATTGAATGTTTCACCAACACTGAAATTAATATCCAAAATACATTTTTCTAATATATTTTGGTATGTTCTGTTCAAATATGACCTTCATACCTTGTGCAAATGAACAAAAAAAAAGTTATGAAACATTAAAGTTTTCCTATGTTTTGGTTCATTTTCACTAGAAATGAAGGTCATATATGAACCAAACACACCAAAATACATTAGAAAAATGTATTTTGGATATTAACAAACCAAATGGGCTAGGAATATATATATAACAACCTAACCTTAACCTGTGTGTTCTCTGATTGTGTGCTAACCAGGGGGGCTTCACCCCCTCAGACCCCTATCATGATAATATATATATACTAAACTTGGTAATTATTGGCCTTCAATAACCCTAATACAGTTTATAAGAAAAATTCTTGCATTAATTTCTATCAAAATTTTTATTTTAATTTCTACTTTCACCTGAAGCATTAAGTTAAAGTAATGGTAAATATTTGGCTGGACACAGGGGCTACATTTATCAAAATTACATTTTTCTAGTGTAGTTTTCTCTGCTTTGTTTGAATCTGATACCCATTTCTTGTGCAAATGAATAGAAACTATTTTTTTTCCATTCCAAGATATGTAGTGTTTCTACTCATTTGCACAAGAAATGTGTGTCAAATTCCAAAAAAGCAGAGAAAACTACACTAGTAAAATATAATTCTGATAAAAAACTAGCTAACCTAACTAAATTAACTAATCTAACCAACCTAACCTAAATTATATGCTTATTCTTGGGGTTTGTTTTCTGCTGGTGACAATAGTATATATGTTGGTCCGCAAGATAAGAACAGGAATTGTTACATTTCGGGCATTGCACACAAGCTGGCAGAACTCTGTGGCGTTTAAAACAATCCACCACTGCTTCATTATTTTCAAAATATTTAGAAATGGCACGGCAATACTCAATCTCGCAACCATCACATTCAAAACCTTCACTGGCTTCAGCCATTGTCCTCAAACTGTGTGAAGCAAAGGAAATTCCTATGGCACACATTGCAAAAAGTGTCTAATTGGCCCAATCCAGCCATGTGACAATCTGAAAACAAGTGATACGTCCATGAAACGCATTACTGTACATACAAACACAGAGTGCTAACACACACACACACAGTCTCCACGTAAAAATTATATATTAAATGAATTTTATAACCGCACTAGCACAAAAAACGATTAGTACCATCGTAAAGAGCAGGAAAAATAGTGCTAGTGAAACACAACTTCTCATTGGTTAATGTTTACTATAACACCAGCTGCACCCTAAGTAAAATGAAATATTTCCAGTAGTACATCATAATTTACTAAGAAAAATGGTATATGTCTTTATTTGGGGAAATTCGTATTTACAAAGATATTTGCTTTTGAAATTTTAATTAACGATATCCATTTGACGTGACATCACGTCAAATGCAAGTTTATAATAATGACATTTGTTTTGATTTTCATCTAGTCTAGTGATTGATGCCATTTTCCTTTAAATAAATTTAGATATGGCATGTGAAGGGTGTAATTATGATTTTGAAGAACTGATAGCGCACGTTTATAATAATGATAAAGCCACAATAGAGATTTTCATTGCGCATAACGTTTTACCATCAACAAGGAAGTGTCCATTGTGTGATAAACAGTGTACGTACAGAGAGGACCAGCATATATTCCAGTGTACATCGAAAAAGACTAACAAAAGAAATAAGTGTGTAAACACATGCGGATTCTCCATATCCCAGTTCAAGGATACGTGGCTAGATAAAGTGAATGTAAAGCCTAATGTAATATTACATTTTAGGAACATATTCCTGACAAAAGAATTCTCAGAAGCCTATTGTATACGTAATTTACATCTCTCCTCAAAGACAATAGTCAATTGGAAATCATTTTGTTAGGTTAGGTAGGTAAGGTAAGGTAAGGTAAGGTAAGGTAAAATTAGGTTAGGTAAGGTTTTTTGCAAAATACATTTTTCAGTAGTTTTTGGTGTTTTTTGTTCTGATTTGTTGTGAAAATGACCCATGCTTATGCCCAAAATTCCCTATATTTACTTAGTAAACTTCAATGTCTCGTAACTTTTAATTGGGTCATTTCCACAACAAATGAATAGCAGATCTGAACAGAACACACCAAAAACTACTAAAAAATGTATTTTGCAAAAAAATGGGAGGTGGTAGTGTTATAGTAAACATTTACCCCCCTCATTTCTCGTTAGCCCCTGTGTCCAGCCAAATATTAACCAAAGTAACTTCTTTTTTCCAGAAAAAATCCTCATGCAACAGTGGAAAATTTAAGCAGATTCTGAAGTCTGGACTGGGGCTACGCCTTGACTATATTGCAAATTTTGCATACAGGATTACCTCAGCAGTGGTCCTACTGGTGAAATTCCAGATGCTTGACACACAGTCCATAGACCGTAATTACTACATTAACCTAACCTAATTTAACATTACCAAGCCATCACAGACCATCTCTAAACTGTCTGACATCTGGAATTTTGCCCTTTTATGAATTTGAATACTTAAGTACTCTAAGTACTTTTCCCTTTAACCATTAAGAACAAAATTTATACTCAAGTTTTTATTTTTTTATCACTCACAATTAGTGATGTTAAAAAACCTTTTTTTTTTGTCGTTTTTTTGTCATTTTTTTTTTTATTTTTTATTGTTTTTTTTTTGTTTTTTTTTTGTTTTTTTTTAATAATTAATATAGATATTGCCAATTTAATTATAAGGTATACTTTTGCAATGATATATATTATAAAAATAAATAAATAAATAATAAAATAGGCCATACGGTACCAGTATAGAATGTCCTTTTCAGCCTATTTACAGAAAAAACTGGCCTCTTTCTTGCACTGAAAGTCTTGTATCTTGAGATCCGTTAAACTTGCGAGAACACTGGCTGGGAGCTGACTGCCCATTGTCCAACCTTTCCAGGACTCTCCCATCCATGCCTCGGATTTTGAATCTCCCACTTAACTATCCTTTAGACCCGTGATGACATATTTTCCCCCCGAGACCATCCATATATACATACACATACACCCATATACATATATACCTATATACATAAATACTTATATATACATATTATATCTATTGTATACCCCATACACACGCATACATCCAGAATTCCAGATACATACGCATGCATACTCACATATATACCTACACAAACTCATACACCTCTATTTCGCCCTTTCATTACCTCCGAGATCATTTAGCACATACAGTAATATCCATACAGCCAAAAGAAACCGATTAAGCACAGACAGAGCAGCAAAGCTAGTATTTATATCCCAAAATGCAAAATTCCAAGAACGTGAAGTAAAACATGGTGCTACATTGGCTTTGTCAACATCCAAATCTGCAATAAATACCAGTACCTGTGATATTGAAACTATTTGCTTTAATCAATCTAGTGATAATGATTCTTCAATGGAAATAGAATCAGATAATGAAAGTTAAACAGCATTAGGTTAACACAAAGGTTAAAGAAAGAGATGAATATTTTTATTTTTTTATTTTTCTATTTGGAATATATATATATATATATATGCACACTGGTATTCTTGCCAATCACAATTATATATATTGTTTTATACCAGTATTATGTATATTATACCAGTACCTGTGATATTGAAACTAGCATATATGCTCTACCCAATCTAGTGATGATTCTTCCATGGAAATGAAGGTTAAACAACATTAGGTTAACAAAAAGATTCAAAAAAGGTGAATATTTTTTTTCTATCTGGAATATATATACTGGTACTCTTGACAATCACAATTATGTATATTGTTTGAAACGAGGAAGAATGTTTTATGTTCTAGTTAAAAAATATATATGTATACATATAAAAAATGAGGGTTTGTTTTTCCTTTCTATTATATACTTTTTGTGTGATTCAGTTTTTCTAAAAGATGACTATATATACTAGGTATAACCGTATAAGCATGGTAGTATAGTAAATTATAGGTAATACTAATATACTTATTAGATTAAAGGAAGAAAAATATGGAATAAGTTTAAAACAACAAAAAACAAAAAAAACAGACTATCTTCGTTTTAAACAAAAAAAACAAAAAAAACGACAATAAAAAATGACTCGCATCACTACTCACAATGCCTAACCTGAGTAACTATTTTGATATAACTTGATAGAACCAAAATTGGTGAGTCAACAAAATTTGTAAGCCTAGGACCTAACTTAGCAACATAGCCTACCCTACAAAAATAGGTTTTAACAGTGACTGTAGTTTGTAAAAAGGAAGTTAAGAGTAAAGATAGAGCTATTGCATGTGATAGCTGTGATGACTGGTATCATGTAAGCTGCAAAGGCCTAACAAATGATATATATAAAGGTATAAATGCTGCTTCTAAGCCTAATGTCAACTTGATGTGGTTTTGTGACAAGTGTAGCACTATAATAAAAAATTTTAATAAGTCCAGAGGGTCTATTAGTGAGGAAGAGGCCAGACCAACTTATAGATATTGCAGTTGAGCCTAAATCTAGTGAAGTAGCAGTTCAAGTAAACTTAAATGTCCCTATACCTCATAGTGAGCCCAGGCCTAGATATCCTCAGACAATTTCTGAAAATGATGAGTGGACTAAACCTAGGAAAACCTTGAAAGCTAGAATTCAAGAGCCAAGGAAGTGTCCTTATAGAACTAACCAATCAGTTTCATGCTTTCTCGCTGGTCCAGGATCAAGATGAGAAAGTTGAAGAAAGTAGGCCTATAAAACAAAATGTTAGCAATAATAATCCAGACTCATATAAACCCAGGCACTTTAAAGCTATAGGTGTGTTTCAACCAACATCTGTTATAGGTGACTCTCAAGTGAGGGGCCTAGGATCTAAATTACCTAGAGGTAGCATAGCTTACTGTTATCCAGGTGCAGGGACAAATAGAATTAGTAATAAAATTATAGAAAAAGGATCTGGTATTGACCTAACTATACCAAAAAATATGGTTATACATGCAGGTGGAAATGATATAAAGGGTAAGCACTCCGAAGAAATCATGGAGTCATATAAACAGCTATTAACGAAGTTAAAGGAACGTAGACCTAACCTTAAAACATCTATCACAGGTATAATTCTCAGGACACATGAGAATAATAAGTGGTACTCACAAGCACTATATATAAATAGTAGACTTAAGACACTATGTCAGAGCATGGAAATTACATACATCAAACTGTGGAATAAATTTTGCAAAAAAAAGTTCTATAACAGAGATGAAATTCACCTTAATAGTAAAGGGACTGATTTACTATCAAAGATTGTATCATATAATAGGCCAAATTAGTACAAATACCAATACTCTTGATAACAATAAACTAATAAAAAATATAATTAAAACTCAAAAGAAAAAGGTCAATAAAGAAAGTAAGAGAGATGCAAATAATATACCATCACAGAACAAGAACAGAGACTAAATTACAAGCAAAATATTCCAAGGGTTCTTTGTCATTTTTCTATATAAATGCAAGAAGTATCAGAGATAAAATAAATTAATTCAAGGCATACATAGGTATTGAAAATCCCGATGTTATGATTGTCACTGAAACTTTGACAAAATTCAGTACGATACCAAATAGTCCATTTAGTGAAAGAGATAATACCATTACTTATGAAATTGATGGCTATGAACTTTTTTATTATGAATGTAAATATTCAGAGGGTGGCGGAGTATTTATTTATGCCAAGACAAATCTGAATCCAGTTGAAGTTACCTCCGTTAAAGAGGAAATAGTTGAATCTGTATGGATAGATATTGGGCATAAAAATGCCAGGAAAATCAGGATAAGGGGTATCTATAGACCACCTGAGAGATGTTCAGTTGGAAGAATCCCCAAAAGTAGAGAAGAAAATAAGTAGTATGTAGAAAATAAACTTATTGATGAAATAAATAAAGCAATGACAAGCAATATTATTATTGTTGGAGATTTCAATTATAGGCATATAGACTGGGAAATATTACCAACACCAGAAAGTAATGAGAGATTCTTAGAATGTATAATTGAGAATGGTTTAACCCAGTTAGTAAAGGAGCCAACCAGGGCTGATGCCATTCTAGATTTAATTCTAACAAATAATCCAGATACCTTCCGGGATATCTCAGTTTCAGAAACACTAGGTTCAGGTGATCATTGTATCCTTCGGTTTAATATTGTTTGTAATTCAAGACCTAGTGAAAATAAAGTAGAAATCCCAGATTTTAAAAGAGGAAATATAAATGGACTAGTAAATGATCTGCGTCTAATAAATTGGACAGATATTCTACAGCCTGAACAGACAGTAACTAGTATGTGGGAAAAATTTAAAAGTATAATAATGAACATACAAAAGCAGCATATCCCACAGTGTAAAATCAGAACTGGAAAAAATAAAAAACAACCTTGGATAAACTGCAATGTAAAAAGAGCAATCAGAGAAAAAACAAAAGCATTTCATAAATTCAAAAGAACTAAAAATGGCACAGACTGAAATATATAAAAGTAAAAGCAATCAGAGATAGCAAACGAGACCTGGAGAAAAGCCTAGCCAAGAATTCAAAAAACAATCCTAAGAAGTTTTTCAGTCACTTCAATTTGAAAAGTAGAGTGAAAAAGAAAATTGGTCCCCTCCATATAGATGATAAAACTATAGATGATGATCTTGAAATAACTGAAGAACTAAACAAATACTTCTCATCAGTATTCACAAATGAAAATTTAAATAATATTCCTGATCTTATACTACCAGGACAAGATAGAAATAAATGAATTAAGGGTAACAAAACTAGATATCCTAAAAGTAATAGATAAATTAAAAATGGAAAAATCTCCAGGGCCAGATGAAATGCATCCAACAGTCATAAAAGCTGCCAAAAAGAATATAGCACAGGCACTAGAAATTATTTTTAATAAATCATTGATATATACTGAAATTCCAGAGGATTGGAAGAAAGCAAATGTGGCTCCAATCTTTAAAAAAGAAAATAGAAACTTGGCAAAAAACTACAGACTCATCAGCCTCACCTCCATTATTTGCAAATTACTCGAAAGTATCATTAGAGGTAAAGTTACTGAGTTCCTTGAAGAGTGCAACCTTATAAATGATAGCCAGCATGGCTTTCGAAATGGAAGGTCCTGTCTAACCAACTTGATTGAATTTTATGATGGAGTCCTATTGCATTTGGACAATAAAAAGCCAGTAGATATAGTATACTTAGATTTTGCAAAGGCATTTGATACTGTTCCTCATGCAAGATTGTTGGTAAAAGTTAGAGCCCATGGTATAAGGTCATATTTCTGACTGGATAGAAGAATGGCTGAGAAACAGAAAACAGAGAGTTCATCTAAATGGAAATAACTCTACTTGGAGACCCATACTGAGCGGAGTCCCACAGGGGTCTGTGCTGGGACCTCTGCTTTTTGTTGTCTATATAAATGATCTAGAGAAGGGCATATCATGTAAAACCTCAAAATTTGGCCATAATATTAAGTCAGTAGTAGGAGTAATGACAATACAAAATGACTTAGAGTAACAGCCCAGGCAGATAAGTGGGAGATGAAATTTAATATTGATAAGTGCAAGGTTATGCATATTGTGCCAAAAAATCCAGAATTTGAATACAATATGAATGGAATTTGGATTAAAAATGATGATAAAGAGAAAGACTTGGGTGTCACTGTGACTAATGAACTTAAACCCTCAAATCACTGTATGGTAATCAGAAATAAAGCAAATGCTAGACTCAATCTCATGCACACACACATTGAATACAAATCACCCAATATTATAAAGCAACTATACATTTCATATGTGAGACCCCTTCTCAAATACTATATTCAATTTAATAGTCCCTATTTGATACAAGATATTGAAAAACTGGAAAAAGTACAGAAATGAGCAACAAGAATGATCCCATCTCTAAGACAATTGACATATAAGGAAAGACTGGCATATCTAAATATGTTCTTATTAAAAAGGAGGCGGTTAAGGGGTGATATGATAGAGGTGTATAAAATGATAAAAGGGTTGGATACGATAGATTTTGATTCTCTTTTCGTTAAAGATCACAATAACCAGACTAGAGGTCATAGTATGAAATTATTTAAGCCAAGATGTAGAACAAATTTAAGAAAACATAGTTTTACAAACGGAGTAATTAAGTTTTGGAACAATCTGACAGAAGTAGTAGTGACTTCAGATACACTTGATTCTTTCAAAAGAAGGTTGGATAGTTTGATGTCTGCAAGGGACATCTGGTGATAGTGTTTAAGCCCATTTTTATTGCATGAATAGTACTAGTTTATTTCATATATATTATGTGCATTTAGGTGATAGATCCCACAGCTCAACACAAGTGTGGGATATAGGGAGGCAGCATCTTGGGTTAGGGGATACTCTCTATCCTTACACACCCCATTTAGAGAGATTCCTCTGCCGAGCGGTGACCCCCATAGTAATGTGAGGTATTGAAAAACTTATGATCTTCACTTGCCCCACAAACACCTTTAAATGGGAGACCCAAAATGGGTGCACACACATTTCTACATTACTGTACAGTCTTTACAGCCACACCTACACTTTTCCTCCTAAGTATATATATTGTAATGTATATGGTTGTAAATTGTGACTTGGTAAATTGTATGACTTTATTTTTGGTTTGCAAGGTACTGGTATTGATGGGTACCATAATGAAATTGACTGTATTCTTTTGATCTGATATATTTGCATGTCAGTTATAAATAGATATAGAGTGTAACATATTTGTGGATAGTAGCCTATTATGACTTTGGGAAATTATTTATATTAAGGTCTCCACCAAGTTGACAATACTGGCTGTTATCAAACATTTCGGCATAATTTTAGGAGTCTAATGGTATATGTTATTATTTGCGCAATTGCGTATTTATAATGTTTTAGGCTTTTAAAGAAATTATTTTCTTAACTCTATTTTGGTCATAATTTTTGAATGATGTCATCATAAGTGTATTTACTTGGGTGGAAAAATCACATTTGTCTACAAAAAATGAGGTATGCGGCTAGTGTGTTTTCCATTTTCTTCATTAGTTAGTTTTCCAATATGGCGTGTGAAGGGTGTGAAATATATTTTGAAGATGTGATTATAGATATTAACAATATTGATAATTCTGCTGTAGAAATTTTTGTCAAACATGGTGTGTTACAGTCATCTGGGTCATTCCATGTCAACTCAGCCACAAAATGGCACTTTTTGCACTCACCCCTTTCAATTTTGCTCATACTTGGCACAATAGCAGATATACATGCCAAACTTAAATTCCCAAATTATTAGAGCTGACTGACCTTTGGTTACTGAGATACAAGGTCACAAAGTTGTGACATTTTGACCTTTTTTGCGTTAAATGACTATTTTCAAAATGGTGTAACTAAAAAACTATTAAAGCTAGAGCATTGATTTTGGTCTCATTTTAAAGCTCTTTAGTAGCCCCTTGTTTATTGTCTCTTGTTAAATATCTCTACTGTGAAAAATAAAAAAATCCCTTCAAAAGTTGACCTTTGACCTTGAATAAAAAAAAAATACCTTCTAAAAAATTCAATTTTTTTACATTAATACCTTGAGTCATGTACAACAAAATCCCAAGAAGCTGTAAGTGGCTGATAACTAGTTCAATGTATAAAAAATAAATGAAGTTGGCATCATTCTTCAATTTTAGATTTTTTTTGTCAGTTCATTTATTTAAAAGTTCTGTTCTGATATAGTGTCAGTGAAGACTTAGTTCAACTTAACATTATTAGTTCAAAAACCTTTTTGTGACCTGTGCCAAAAGAAGTCTTTTAAAAGACAACCAGGGTTAAACCCCTCGACAGCCCCAAATCTACTGGAGTAGCGCTGATCCAAAGGCCCAACTAGTATATAAGTACTGTCAACTTTACAGAGTTGACTCCTGACTTCAAGTTAAAGTTAATTTATTTTTACTAAATACATGTATAAAAATTTATTTAATAATTCATTAATTGTTCATTGTTTTCTTTTCAGGATTTTCTTTGTGCTTTTGTGATTTCAGAGTACAAACATGGAACATTTAAAACTGAAACAGAAGTGTGCTGATCCTTTGCTGCGTCACAAAGGTCAGTGTCGAAAGAAGAGTTTGAGAATTGTACCACAGGAACTTGTAAATAAGTTTCCCGATCTGCACTTAACACTACATCACAGACTTTGTAAGCAGTGTAGAGAACATCTTGAGTCCTTGCCTGAGAAAGGAATAGGCACTTTGAATTCAGACATAAATGATGATTCTTCTTGTAGTAGTGAACCACCTGAAGATCTTGAGAAAATTGAAAATGTTGACAATAGTGATGCATCAACTTCAGAGCAAAACCATGAGATGTGTACTTTGAATGCTTCTTTTGTTTCAATTGGTGAATCACCCATAAAAAAGAGAAAGCTTGTAGAGCAAAAGTCATATGGAGCTAAAAAACTAAGCAAGGTGACAGAGACAGTTAAGAAGAGAATGGAAACAGTTGCAGGAAAAGAGATTTCTGACTCACAATTTAAGGAGCCATCTGGAGATGTAGACTGTTTAGAAATAATAAATCAACTCAAGGAAAAATTCAAAAATGAAAATACTAAAAGTGATAAAATAAAAATCCTCACTGTATTGCCCAAAAGTTGGAGCATTAGGAAAATTGCTTCAGAATTTAACACAACAAGGCATACAGCATCTATTGCTAAAAAAATAGTTGAAGAAAAAGGTGTCCTTTCAGACCCAAATCCAAAGGGTGGGAAAAGAATTAAACAGGATACTGTTGACGCTATTAAAGCATTTTATCTTTCAGAAGACATCAGTAGAACAATGCCAGGAAAGAAAGACTATTGTAGTATCATTGACAATGAAAGAGGAAGGATACATTTGCAAAAGCATCTTTTACTTTGCAATTTAAAAGAAGCCTATCATATTTTCAAAGAAAGAAATCCTTTGGTTAAGGTGGGATTCAGTAAATTTGCAGAATTGCGTCCAAAGCAGTGTGTTATTGCTGGAGCAACAGGAACTCACTCAGTATGTGTCTGTACAATTCATCAGAATGCCAAACTTATGTTTGTAGGAGCTGAATTAGAAAAACTAACTGCAAATGATGACACACCTATTAAGAATGTACGTCATTGTGTTGCCTTTATGGAATGCAATCCTGCCTCACAGAAATGCTGCCTCAGACAATGTGAACAATGTGGAGATCCATCAGATTTAAAAAACAGACTACTGGACATATTTACAAACAACTTCATTGATATCATAAATTTTAAAAAGTGGACCAATACAGATCGGTCAAATCTTGAATCAGTAGAACTGAATACAGATGAATATATTGACCAATTCTGTAACCAACTGAAAGAATACCAGATACATGACTTCAAGACAAAGATGCAAGCAACTTATTACCGTGAAACAAAAATGTCTTTGAAAGATGGTGAGGTCCTTGCTGTGTGTGATTTTGCTGAAAATTATTCCTTTATTCTTCAAGATGAGGTTCAGAGCTTTCACTGGAACAATGAGATGGCTACTCTACATCCATTTGTTATTTACTATAAAAAGGAAGATGAGATTGCTCACCTTAGCTTTGTTATTATTTCAGAGTGTAACATCCATAACACAGTTGCTGTACATTTGTTTCAAAAGCATCTGATAAAATTCCTAAAAGATAATATCTCATCCATCGGTTCCATCCACAAAATAATTTACTTTTCAGATGGGTGTGCAGGACAGTATAAGAACTGCAAAAACTTTTTGAATCTTTGCCATCACAGAGATGATTTTGGAATTGAGGCAGAATGGAATTTTTTTGCAACAAGTCATGGAAAGGGACCCTGTGATGGTGTTGGAGGCACAGTTAAGAGATTAGCTGCAAAAGCTAGTCTACAACGACCTTATGATGAACAGATCCTTACTGCAGAACAGTTATATACATTTGCAAGTGAAAATATTGTAAATATAAAATGTCATTTTTCAACCAATAAAGAGCATGAAGAGGAAAGCCAACTTCTCCAAGAAAGACACTCAACTGCAAGGACTATTGCTGGTACACAGAAATTACACCATTTACAGCCAGTTTCATTGACTTCTCTTAAGGTTAAACATTATTCATTATCAGATTATTCAAATATTGAGAAAGTTACTGAAAAGGAAGAAGTTGTGACTGAGGAGAAAATACATGGTTTTGTTACTGCTGCATATGATGGCCATTGGTGGGTGGCATATGTGCTGGAAAAGATACCAGAGAATAGAGAAGTAAAAGTCACATTCCTTCATCCTCATGGCCCAAACCCATCATTTGTGTATCCTGGTCGACCAGATGAATTAATCTTACCATATTCAGATATTCTAACACAAGTTGAGGCATCTACTACTAATGGACGAACATACAGGATTTGCAAAGAAGTTACTTTGAAGGCATCCAAAGCTTTGGCAGATCTACAGCACAGAAAGGTAAGAATTCAAAATTAAAATGGTCATGTAACTATATATACACTGCATACATTTTAAGTTGTGATAAATGGAAATCAATGAGCACTATACTACTATACATATTGTATGTACATTTTAATATGTTACTTGTATTTGTTAATTAGGTAGCTATCTAGGTATACATTAAAAATTGTTTTCTCTTCTAGAAATCACAATAAATTGGGTGGCCCACAAGAATCTTGTCAACTACTGAAAACCATCACATACATGCACAACATACAGGTGAGGTGGGTAAAGAACAAATATTTAAAAATAAGCATTTGCTTGTTTGTAGAAGGCTGCAGATAGTATGTAGATATGGGTTGTATTTGTAAGAGATTGAGCTGACCTTAGACAAAAATGGTTACTGACATACAAGGTCACAAAGTCATGACTTTTTGACAATTTTTGTATAAAATGACTTTTTTCAAAATGTTGCTTGAATTCATTATTTTTTATACATTGAACTAGTTATCAGCCACTTACAGCTTCTTGGGATTTTGTTGTACATGACTCAAGGTATTAATGTAAAAAAATTGAATTTTTTAGGAGAAGGTATTTTTTTTTTTATTCAAGGTCAAAGGTCAACTTTTGAAGGGATTTTTTTATTTTTCACAGTAGAGATATTTAACAAGAGACAATAAACAAGGGGCTACTAAAGAGCTTTAAAATGAGACCAAAATCAATGCTCTAGCTTTAATAGTTTTTTAGTTACACCATTTTGAAAATAGTCATTTAACGCAAAAAAGGTCAAAATGTCACAACTTTGTGACCTTGTATCTCAGTAACCAAAGGTCAGTCAGCTCTAATAATTTGGGAATTTAAGTTTGGCATGTATATCTGCTATTGTGCCAAGTATGAGCAAAATTGAAAGGGGTGAGTGTTTTAGGTGGCTGACTTGACATGGAATGACCCATCTTTTAAATATATAAAGTATAGATCTGAGTGTTCCTACGATGAATCCATTGATATTAGGGTTAGGTGCAGTGGTGTAGTGCTGTGGGAACGCGTGAGAACATGTGGGAATGGCATTCCCTTACTTTTTTTGGTAGACGGAATGGCGTTCCCTCACTATTTCAAATAAATCCAAACTTACAAATCTCTAACGTCATGAAATTTTAATTCCCACCCCTAGAAGAAATATGAGAAAGAATCATTACCATAACTGTTTCATTTCTTTTAGCTTCGACTGAGGCAATGCTAGCCTATAAAGATCTGGTGAAACAGTCACCACGGCGTACCAATTGTTAACTTGTTTTTAGTTAATCATTCCAGTTGTTAGCTATTTTTATTGATCGTACTGGATGTCATATATCTAATGACACTGGAAATACTGCATCTTCAACCTTGGAATATATCCTAATATCCAGTGCATATGACCTCAAAATATCCCTGAAATTGGTCAGATTTCAAAAGATTTCCCGGGGGCTTACAGTGCCCCCAGACCCCCAGCTGTATGGGCTCACCGCGCTCGCCATTGTCCTCCCCGCATCTGAGTAACACTTTCAAAATGCGTTCCCTCACTTCTTTATTTAGCACTACACCACTGGTTAGGTAAGTTAGGTAAGTTAGGTTAGATAGGTTAGATAGGTTCTCTAGCAATTTGGACACTGGAATGCATTTTTCTAGTAGTATTTGATGTGCAATGTTAAAATCTGGCCTTCATTTTATGGGGAAATGAACCAAAATATGTTAAAACTTTGAAGTCTCATAACTTTTGATTGGTTCATTTCCGCATAAAATAAAGGCCAGATTTGAACAAAGCACATCATACACTACTAGGAAAATGTATTTTGGCATCAAAATTGGGTAGAGACCCTAATGTAAATATTTACCTGACTTTGATCCTCTGGATCCAGAGACTCTATCTTTAGATTTAAATTGATAATTAGTTTTGTAAAAATTGGTTGTTGCCAATATATAGGCAGTTTTTACATAGTGGAGCCACCTCGATGGGCCGAAGTGGCCCCTAGTGTGTCCACTATAAAAATTTCTTGTTCTTAATGCAAGTGCAGACCTAAGGGCCTATATAATTTGTCTGAAACTAGAGTTTACTATGCTATTTTAATGTCCCATTTAATAAATTAAACGTATGTGACACACACTTGGGCTTAAGGAGGGGCACAGGCCTAAGTAAGGTAAACGGTTAGGTTCAACCTAACCTCAGTATGGGTACAGGTATGCAAAAGTACTGGATAACACTTACTTCCACCGTAAGTCCAAAAGGGAACTTGATTATCTTTTTGAGCTAAATAAGGACCCTTAAAACTGTATTTATATTCAAATCTTCTATGTACATTTTGAGTTAATGCGAATGAAAATAAAGACAGAAATACAGTTACAATAAATAACCTGTAAAGTGCATACATTTTTGTGGCATTGGCGACTTAGCGGTGACTACTGATACCGCTAAGTTCTACTAGGCCCTTGCTTTCAGAATAATTTTCAAAACCATAAGGGTAAACAGTTTACGACGAACAGGTACGCAAATCAAACCGACACACGTACACGTCATTGAAAACAAAACTCAAAAAGAACGCATAATTAAATAAAATGTATCTCAAACGAAATCTAAACGAAAATCATATTTAAAAAACACTAAAACTGAGATTTGACATTAATATACATACCTCGAAATCTTTATGAACCATAAAATTTCAGCTAAAAGCCCACGTCAATAAAACATAGTTTTTCATTTGACTGAAAAGATGCGTTCGAACATCTAAAACTAGAATCATAATGCATATTGCCTTTCAATTCTCACATAATAATAAGGTCTATAAATTTCAAATATAATCACAGTCTAATATAAATTATATTGCACTATAATAGAATTTCATAAAATACAAACGTGTTTTATTATTTTACTGTTACCAAATTTGTATCAATGTATTTGTCATCAGTTCCATGGTATATAGGGGTCATTCACTCTACATGAATGTGGTTGTATCTATAGAATTTGATAGACTAAATCTTTTCAAGCTTAATTCTAGAAAATAATTTGGGTACTTACGTATTATCGGGACTACCAAACTGTTTATAATGTATTTTTGCTCTCGTCATTTTCGTTTAAACTAACGAAAATATCAGAACTTAACCCAACCAATCATCAAAGGCGTACAGTTGACCTAACCGGGCATTCAGTAACTTATCTTATGTATATCGTATCCAAAGGTGGGCACCCGGGCCTCAAAAGGGACCGACGGTCCCGGTCCTTGCCTCAAACTGGACCGACGGTCCCGGTCCTTTCTGAAGATAGGACCTAGGAACGACTCGGTCCTCGGTCCTTACATATAAGTGAAAAATTTGATTAAAATGAAAAATGAAATTAAAGACACAGGAAATCTTTAATTTTATCAACGTAATCCATCTTCTTTAGAACTTCAAATAATCACTAAACACACTAAAATCACTAAAAAAGACCGTGCGGACCGGACTGTCCGGAATTGCTTAAAAATGGACCGTCGCTCCTCATTTCGGTCCTCACTGAGAAAGGACCGACTTTCCCTCACGGTCCTTAAAAAGGACCGAGTTCCTGGAGTTCGGTCCTTTTGGAACTCGGTCCTGCCCACCTCTGATCGTATCATATACTATATTATATCATATTATATTATATTATATTATCCACAATGAATAAAATCGCTTAAAACGGAAAATGTGTTTTTCATAGGTAGACCCGATAATACTAGATGAAGACTGTTAGAAAATCTAGAAGAGGAAGAACCATTGTTGTCCCAAGGCGATATGATGACTAAGCTGATTGATGCAGCATTGCTTGTATATATTAAGTTAAGGTGTATATATATCCATCTCATAATTGTAGGGTTAGTGAAAAATTCACTTAATTTAGAGCTTGTTAGAAAATCTAGAAGAGGAAGAACCATTGTTGTCCCAAGGCGATATGATGACTAAGCTGATTGATGCAGCATTGCTTATATATATTAAGTTAAGGTGTATATATATCCATCTCATAATTGTAAGGTTAGTGAAAAATTAACTTAATTTAGAGCTAGCATTTTTGAGCTCTTGTGGCATCATTGTTTGGTCACACTGTTGGCATCATTTTGGGGCGCTGCGCGTTCTTTCTACTCGTTTGTGGGATGTCGTACGTACAGGGTGTGGTCTGTTAGAGAGCTCTCTTGCAATTCAGTTTGGTTGTTTAGATACAAGATTGTTGCATCGTGCAATAGTCCAGGTTGCGTTGTTGTTGCAAGGTTGAGAAAGAAGACCATAAATAGTACCCCTTTTGTTTATATTAAATTCATGTAACAAAGGTCTAAGGTAGGCCCGCATCGAGTCAGCAACCCTGAGGTAGGACCTAATAGGATCTCAAATCCGTAAGTTTTAATTTTAGCTTAACTTGGGCTGTAGGTAGCACTGGCCCTTTAGAATTTGGCCGTTCACGGCTCAGCTGGGATTTTGAACCCAACAAATAAATAAAGCAACATGGTCCTTCAGAACCGGATTCTACCCCAAAACTGAGTCAGTGACTATTTTTCGGCAAAGTTCTGATTGTGCAAATTGTAGCCCAAGTTAGGCCTAGACGGGTTGAGTATTATTGAATTAAGGTCCCAGGGTAGAATGTTTGGTTGCCCAATTGCTAAACTTGGCCAGTCGTCTGTCGTCGTTTTTGGCCTACATTTTACCGGTTTGGTTAATTTTGGGTTATTATTGAATTAAGGTCCCAGGGTAGAAAGTTTGGTTGCCCAATTGCGAAACTTGGCAAGTCGTCTGTCGTTGTTTTTGGCCTACATTTTACCGGTTTGGTTAATTTGGGTTATTATTGAATTAAGGTCCTGGGGTGGAAAATTTGGTATTCCATACTGGTGTTTGGTTAGTACCCCACCCAGCAATTCAGTTTATTTGAAACTAAAATTTGCGTTTGATCAGTTTGGTTAAGTATTTCTGCCAATTCAGCTCATTTGGTATTGAGCCCAATTGTTGTTTGCATTGAAGATGAGTGCATCTGAATTGAACAAATTTATAAAAAGGAGAAGCGCCTACAAAGGTCATTGTTGAAAAAAGTGGTTAGAAATAACCGCATATATTTCCAAATAAAATATAAACAAAATAAATAAAAATAAAAACCCTCGTTTCTAACCAACTAGTGAAGTTGGGTTTCCCCAATTAACAAAAAGAAGAAAAAAAAAAGTTTCTGGGCCAAAGAAAAACGGAGCTTTGGCCAGTCTTGAAAATTTTTTGACCGCATGATGCGAGCTTTTTTTTTTTTTTGTAAAGTAAAATTCTCATGGTTCCCCAACTAACGGGCAACTTAAAGTCAACCTTTAAACCTCACAACTTTTAAATCTTAACCTTAATAACCACTGCAATTAAACAAAAACCCTGTTTAACTAAATAGAGGCCTATCAGAACTAGGTAAAAGTAAGTTAATTAAAGAAAATAACTAAGGTAAGAGAAAAACTAGGTACCTAGAAGAAACTCGAACCGGGCTACAACTGCCCTAACTCAATAATTAAATGGCTGTTATAGCCCCTATTAAAACCTAAAGGCAATATAGCCCTAACTTAACTTGAGTAAAACCTTCAAAACCTTAAACCTTAAACCTTTAAAACCAAAAACTTAAGGGCAATCCAGCCCTAGCCTAACTTAACCTGCAAAACCTAGGTCTGGGAAATAGCCCCTACAAATAAATAACCTAGCAGTGTGTTAAATAATAACTTAAAACTTAACAAATAAAATTCAAACCTGGAAACTAAATGAAACTTATGGATTAGTTAGAAACAGAAAGGGTAACGTTCAACTGGCAACTTCATTTTTGGTAAGTCTAAATTAATTTTAAATTTAGCCTCACCATAGTTAGTAATCTGGCTGCTGACCAAATTTTAACCTGAAAACCACTGCAACCTACAGTGAAAAAGTCTGTAGCTATGTTGACAGTGTCTAAATAGGCCATTATTATTTCTATAATTACTGTCTATTTAAAGTAAACTTAACCTTAATACTACACCTAAATAAAAATAATCTCTCAAGCTAAATAATAAATTCTAAATAATAAATTTTTCAATAGTCATTGCCACTATAGATTCTGCCATAGAGCAAGAGGATTTACGCTTAGTGACTGCGCAGCTTTCCATATTAGAAACTAAAAAGGTTGCTCTAAGTGAGGTAAATGTTAAAATTGAGGCTCTTATAGAAGAGGATGAAATAGAAAATAACATAATTTACTTTGAAGAGATTATTGATGATATAATTAAAGTAGGCCTCCGAGCAAAAGAGTTTAGCAGCTCACTACAGTTAGAGACCAGGTCTAATAATGAAACACAACACTCAACAAATGATGTTTGTGAAGTTAAGGTTGACAGATCTGTAGTTCAATTACCGAGGCTTGTACTCAAAACATTTTCTGGGAGTATTCAGGAATGGCAAGGATGGGCAGACAGTTTTCAATCAGCAGTTCATTCTAGTCAAGTGTTAAGTGCCGTGGAGAAGTTTAATTATTTGCGGTCCCTCTTGGAAGGGGAGCAAAGACTATAGCAGATTAGCATTAACAGAGGCTAATTATAATGTGGCTTGGGATATATTAAAGAAACGGTTTGGTAAGCCAGAGATCTTAATTAAAAGCCACCTCCGTGCACTTTTAGCTATACCTCCTGTTAATAATCCTAATAGTGTCAAGGAGTTACGGCAGTTATATGATGAATTTGAAATTAGAACTAGGTCCCTGGACAACTTGGGTGTAGGAATGGAAAGGTATGGTATAATGTTGGTTCCTACACTGGAGTCTAAATTGCCTAGCTCAATTTTGCTTGAATTAAGTAGGGGACACTCTGCAGAACATGTGTACATCCCCCTTCAGCAGATGTTAAGTCTTTTAGGCACAGAATTAGCAAGACGAGAGGGAGATGAGTTTGCACAGTGGGATGGTAAACAAGGGGACAAAGGCAGGCACAGCACCAAAGTTTCTACAAAAAGGAATAGCCCAGGTACAGTGTCAGCTCTACATGCATCCTCTGAGAATAAATTAAAGGGAATCAAGGAATGCATATTTTGCGAAGGCAACCACAAGTCATATAAATGTGAGGTGGCTGAGGCTTTACCCCTTGAGGAGAGAAAGGACAGGGTAACTAAGTCCACAGCATGTTTTAAATGTTTTTTGAAAGGTCATAGAGCAAGTTTTGTAAGTTTAAAATTTTGTGCAAAAAATGTCATGGTAGGCATCAGCCATTATTGTGTGAAAACACTCCTAGTAGGCCTACCCCAGAAGTAGAGACATCAGTGGCACATGCCACTGCTATGCAAGGGAGTAAAAGTAAAGGGGGATTATTGCAAACAACTGCAGCCTTATTAATTGGGAATGAGGGAGAAGCTACTGTAAGAGTGTTGTTTGATAGTGGTAGCCAGTGTAGTTTTATTAAGACCAGAATTTCCAGAAAATTGAAGTTTAAAGAACTTAAGAGGGAAAATTTAAGAATTTCTGGGTTTGGGGGTTCCGTTCAAAACCGAACCAAATTTAAGAAGGTAGAAGTTCTGGTTAAAGGGTTGTTACCGCAAAGTCCCACTATCAAGGTCCAAGCTGTAGAGATTGAGGAACTTTGTGCTCCAGTCACTATTTGTTTAGATATGGCATGTGTCCAAGAATTGCAAGTTAAAGGAATTAATTTGGGCAATAATAAGTTTGAAAGAACAGAAGATATTAGTCTTTTGATTGGAGCTGACTATTATTGGGACTTCATCACTGGTAATATTGTCCGCACATCTCAAGGCCCAGTAGCTATTGAAAGTAAGCTAGGCTGGATGCTACATGGTAGCTATTGCAATGAAATGGAAATTAAGGCTCTTTTTGTTAAGATTGAGGAGAACAGCCATGGTTTGGAAAGGCATTTGAAAGCGTTTTGGGAACTTGAATCCATTGGCATAAAGGACAAACAGGCAAGTACAGTGAACAATGATGTTTTAGAGCAATTTGAAAAAGGGATTGGGTTTAGAGATGGTTGCTATGAAGTTGGCCTCCCTTGGAAGGATTCTTGCAAACCCGGTTCAAACCTTCAGCTAGCTAATCGGAGGTTGGAGACTTCATTGTACAGGCTAAGAAAAAATGAGGAGTTATTAATTGAATACAATGAGGCCATCCTAAGCTATGTAAGGGAGGGCTATGCTGAAAGGGTGCAAGGTGAGCTGGTGAGCCAGGAGGCACATTATCTGCCACACCATGCAGTGGTACGACGAGACAAAACTACCACCAAACTGAGGGTAGTTTTTGATGGCTCAGCCAAACCCAAGGGGGTGTGTCCTTGAATGACTGTTTGGATGCTGGGCCAAATTTAAATGCAGATTTATTTTCCTTGTTACTGAGATTCAGGTTTGGTAGAGTAGCATTGACTGCAGATGTGAAGCAAGCCTTTTTGCGGATAAAGTTAAAACCAGAGGACAGAGATGCAGTAAGGTATCTGTGGGTGGATACGAAAGACTTGTTGGAAAATGAACCTAAGGTTCAAGCATATAGAATGAAGTCAGTGTTGTTTGGCCTCAGCTCTAGTCCATTTCTGTTGGCAGCTACTATGCAGTACCATTTTAAAAAATATTCTGAAGTCTATCCTAACACTATTGAACACATAAGGAAAAATTTTTATGTTGATGATTTGCTGTGTTCCGTGGATAATACAGAAATGGCTAAACAGATATTCATGGAGGCTAGAGCTATAATGAGGGAGGCTGGCATGGAGCTTAGAAAATGGCAGACCAATCATTCTCAATTACAAGAGTTTATGAGTCAGTCCTGTGTAGTACCTGATGCAGCAGAAAGTATTGAGGATTCTGGTATTAAGGACTTGTGGGCAATAGACGTAAAGGTGCTAGGCATTGTTTGGCAGCAAGGAGATGATTTGTTTACCTTCAATGGGAAATCTTTAGTAGAGCTGGCTGAGAATGAGACAAGGTGGACAAAACGTACAGCTCTTAGTTTGGCTTCAAAGGTCTTTGATCCTCTTGGATTCCTGGCTTCATTTGTGATAAAGTAAAAAATTTGGTTTCAGAGCCTCTGGGAAATTGGACTTGGTTGGGACCAAGAGTTACCTGATCATATGGTGGTAAGGTGGAAATATTGGTTCAAAGAATTGGCACATCTTGGAGACATTGAAATCCCAAGACGGTACTTTGGAGAGTTGAACAATAGTCCAGACAATTTGGAGCTGCACCTCTTTTGTGATGCAAGTGAGGAAGCCTATGCAACTTGTATTTATATTAGAGGCACATTGCAAGAGGAAGTAAGTTGCAGGTTGGTTGCTGCAAAGAGCAGAGTAGCACCTTTGAAAAGGCTTTCTGTTCCAAGGTTGGAATTGATGGGTGCCGTTATTGCTAGTCGGCTTGCAGTTACAGTGCAAAAGTCTTTGGCCCTCTATGAAATTCCAAGCTATTATTGGACAAACTCCACTATAGTTTGGCACTGGTTAAGAAGTCAGGCAAGGAAATGGAAACCATTTGTTGCCAATAGGGTGGAGGAAATTCAAGCGCACACAGATCCCAAGCAATGGAAGCATTGTCCAGGCACCCAAAACCCCGCTGATTTACCAACACGAGGAATTTCAGTGAAAGATCTTGCACAGTCAAGTTTGTGGTGGAATGGGCCAGAGTGGCTAAAACTTGGAAGTGAAAACTGGCCTTCTAATCAGCCTATTGTAGGAGAATGCCAGGCTGAAGAAGCATGGGTGAGGTGAGAAAATGCGCTGTGAACAGTTGTCAAGTTATGCAGCAGGACCCTATATTGAGGCTTGAGGACATTAGCAGTCTGAAAAGATTGTTAAGAGTGACAGCATGGGTATATAGATTTACCAACAATATTAAGGGAGAAACAAGAAGGGAAGGAATTCTGAACAGTAAGGAGATTCAGCAAGCCAGGAAATACTGGGTGGTATATGTGCAGAAGGAAAAATTTGGTGAAGAGAGGGAATTGCTCACCAGCCATCCATTACAGGTTCTACCAACACATTCTGCTCTCAAGGGTTTGGATGTGTTTTTGGATCAGGATTTATTGAGAGTAGGAGGTAGACTACAATTTTCTGGGCTTCCAGAGGAGAAAAGACATCCAATTTTGCTACCTTCTGGGGGGCACTTTGTGGACCTTTTGATCCTGGATACTCATCATAAGCTGTTACATGCTGGAGTTAGAGAAGTGATAATAGAGATCAGACAACAGTTTTGGATTCCCAAAATTAGACAAGTAGTAAAAAAGGTCTTGCATAAATGTGTGGTTTGCAAGCGTTGGAGTGCAAAGCCTTATTATGAAAAGGTGGCTCCACTTCCAAGAGAACGGTGTGTCTATACTGCCACATTTGATGTAATGGGAGTAGACTTTGCAGGCATGGGCGCCCGCAGGTAGGGGCAAGGGGGGGCGCTTGCCTCCCCCTGGAAATGCCAAGAAAATATATTAAATATTTTCTAAGAAAATATTTATATCCTAAACTTGCTGAAAAGTATCCAACTGCCTCCTAAAGGGTGAAAAATTTTATTAGTGTGCATGATAAAAGGTTGCTGTCATATCTGAACTTTCTGTGAAATAAAGATGTCTTTTTAATATATATTGTAGATTAGATAAATAAATTAATAAAATAATAGGTATATTAGGCACTACATAATTATCGAACCTTTCTAAAAAAAATTTCAACCCATCAAAAAACAAAAAAACCTAGTTGGGTTGGGTTTTTGCCAACCCTGAGTAGAAGGGACGAGAAGGTGCTCTTGAAGCAATTGGAAACGAAAATATGTTTGGTTTGAAGAAATGGTCAATTTTTTTCTGTTTTACTTTACTTTCTATCTCTCTCAATTTAGTCTTGTATGGGAGACAGGCTGATTGAATTGCACTAAAACACTTAAAGGCCCTGTCTTGTAGGGGATCCTTGTCTGTAATTTTCTTTATAGCATCACTGTAAGAAAACAGCTATTTTAAATCTTTTCCTGTTAGGTCTTTTGGTGGCTCTTCAATTGATTGCTCTGGTTCATAGTCTTCAGAAACTTGTGGTGCCTCATCCATTTCAAGGATGTCATCTTCGGTTAAACTTTCATTGTGGGACTTTAATAGGTTTTCAACTTGATCTTCATTAATCTGGGGGCCCAAGTTATTGCCAATTTCTGCTATCTCTTTATTTATTTCTTTAGGTGTAGGCTCAAAACCTTCAAAATGAGGAAGCTCATGATCTGGCCATAAATTCTTCCAGGCAGAAACTAAACATTTTTCACTAACTTGCTCCCAAGCTGCTGCAATATTTGTGATGGCATCTTTCACATTGTAACTTTTCCAAATTTTGCCCCCCCTTGGAAAAAATCCTGCGGGCGCCCATGTTTGCAGGGCCAGTCTATGTGTATGAGCGAGGGGAGTCTAACAAAGGTTATATATGTCTTTTCACATGTGCTACCACCAGAACAATCCATTTGGAGTTGGTAAGCAACTTAAGTAGTGATGTATTTCTTTTGGCCTTTAAAAGGTTTGTGAACAGAAGGGGTTTCCCAAATAAAATCATATCGGATAATGCAAAAACCTTCAAAAAAGCTGCAAGAAGTTTGGTCCTTGCTAAAAGAGGAAGGATTCCAATCCTACCTTTCACACCAAGGGGTACAGTGTACTTTATTGTTGAAAGAGCACCATAGTGGGGAGGATTTTGGGAAAGGCTAGTGAGAAGTGTAAAGTGTCCATTAAAGAAACTTTTAGCTAATGCTCATTTGAGCAAAGAAGAATTCTGCACTGTTTTATGTGAAGTAGAAGCAATGGTGAACAGTAGACCTATCACTTTTGTTTATAACAGTATGCAGGATGCAGAGCCATTGACACCAAAGCATTTTCTTTGTGGTAAACGATTAACATCAAGCCCCAGTGTGCCAGAAGACTTGCAGCCTATCCAGAGCACTCAAGGAGAGTTAACCAGACGGTTCAGGTACCTTGAAGAGCTACAAGATCAGTTATTGAAGAGGTGGCAGATGGAATACTTGCCAGAACTCAATTATTACCCATCAGGCAAGGTAAAGGGCTCCAATGCAAAGTGTATCAAGGTGGGAGAAGTGGTAATGATCAGAGATGGGCACGATCTTGATCTTGAAGATCACTTTTATTATGGTGATCTTGATCTAAGATCACTTTATTTCTTGTGATCTTGATCTTGAAGATCACTTTAGACTTCAAGATCACTTTTAATTTCAGATTCTTAAATATGCCGCTATGCGAATGTCATTTGTTTTTTGTCCAAGCGACATCTGGTGGCAACTTTGTTCAACACCGACTGTTTATGTTTTCTGTTAGTTGGGTGACTTGCGTCATGCGTGGGCTCATGGAAGGTGTAGTTGCTGTGGAATTTAGGCTCGTAAAAAGTGTAATTTACTGTGCAATTATGTTAAAAGTGTTCTATTAATATATTATTATATATAGGCATAAAATATAGCCTATAGGTCCGTATTCATAATAAATTAATTCTAAACATATTTTATTTACAGATTGAATTTTTTAATAATGAGTGCAATTTTACAACTTCAACAGGCTCCCAAGGGAACCAAATATTCTAGGTTGTCACCAGAACAGTATTCAATATATTTAGATAACAATGTTGGTAATAAGGATCAATCTGTGCTATTGAACGGAAAATATTTTCAAATTGTCGAAAAAACTGGAAACAGTATCAAAGTTATTTGTATGCAGTGTACAAAGAAAACTACAATTCTGTCTGCTGGCCTCGACTCAACAAGCAATCTTCTGAGGCACCTCAGGGTTAGTACTACTTAGTAACTAAGTAGTAAGTAGCAACATTAACATAATGGTTCAAGTCATATTTTAAGTGACTGGTGCCATACAAGACTAATGCTACATTTACATAGACGTCCATTTGAATATATTGTGCACTTCAGATATTAATAGATTATGGACTAGTAACTACATTAAAAACTGCCGATATCCAACTATAATAAAACGCCAGGTGTATCTGTCTTTCTCTCTGTCTGATCCATGTCTGTAATTTCTCCTATTTAGTTACTGAAGGACGAAATTCGGCTTTCAATTTAACATAGGATAAAAATGCACTGATCATGGTGAAAATAATTTTAGTTAAAGATAACAAAATTTTAGAATCTTGTTAAGTATTAATTTCAACTAGAAGTTTGATACTCTGATAAATATTATACAGGGTGTTCAAGAAGTCTCTCCGCATGATAATAATTTATTTTCTTGTGCAGAAACTACATTCGGATCTTTTGGGTGAATATGAATCGGAGAAGAAATCTCGCAAGCGTCCAGCTAAAGAAGAAGATGCCAGCGGCAGCAATGCTGGCCCTGCCAAAATTGCCAAGCAGTCAACACTAAGCATGTTCCACATTTCCAAGCAAAAACCAGGACCACCAATATGCAAGGATATCCTTGAAAAGAAGATTCTCTCGCTTGTGGCTAATGGGCTCCTACCATTGAGCCTAGTTGAACTACATGAATTTAAGGATCTTCTTTCATGTTAGTATAACTCAAATATTTTGCTATTTTTTCCATAGCTAATATCTGATTAAAATAATTAATCATATTATTTGTATGAACATTAGACTATCGCTAGCCTAGCTAAATTTTTGATATTTTTTCCATAGCTAATCTATTGTATTTGTTTTAATTTTTAAATATTTTTTTCAGACGTCAACCCGGCTGTTCAGGTGCCATCTAGACGCACCCTGGCTAGATCTCTTGCAACAACAACCAGTACAATGAAGGAAGACATACAAGCAAAACTGGCAGCAGTTGACCATGTGTGTGTTACATGCGACATATGGTCAACTAATCACCGCAGTTTCATGGGAGTCACTGCGCATTGGGTATGCTATTGATTTAGTGTATTATTTTTATATAATTGATAAATTGACCATTGGTGATAGACTGATAGTCTGATAGACTTATAGTATAATCTTTTCAATTATTCGACATGTGTTCCTCATTCATTAATTTGGTGAGTCTTCATTTTGCTGTGATTCACAGTAATTTCACACTAATTCACTGATTCTGTCATCTGTCATTGTGTCTGATTCACAGCAAAATGTGGAAGAGTCCATATTCACAGGCTGTGAATATGGACTCTTCCACATTTTGCTCTTATGGGATGGGTCACTGATGTGGTGGTATGGTAGGCGACTCACCGCTGAATTGCCTCCTTTATATCACATAGTTCTTCTCTTCAATGTTTGGTGGCGCAGTTTAGCTGGTGCGTGTCTAACCAATATTATTAAATTAAGCTTAAAAAATGTTCATACAAACATTGATTTTATATTCTTACATTACAGATCAATGATGACTTGTCGCGAGGATCAGCTGCACTGGCATGCCGAAGATTTTGTGGAACACATAGCTTTGATAAAATTGCTGGAATATTGGACAGGATCAACTCGGAGCATGGTTTATCTTATAGAAAAGTTGTATCTACAGTCACCGACAATGCATCGAACATGGTGAAATGCTTTAAAGAGTTCGGTGTTCGTGTTCAGAATTGTACTGACGACATTGATGAAGATGATGATGAAAAAGATTCAGATGAAGAGGTTATCATCAGCAACTTTCCTGAACATTCAGGAGAGCATGGAGAGGAGTCAGTGAAACTATCATCCCATATTCGATGTGCCTCCCACACATTGAACTTGGTAGCAACAACTGATGCAGATAAAGGACTGAATTCACCTGGACTAAAGAAGATAAAGCATTCTGCAATGGGAAAATGTTCGGCGCTGTGGAATGCTGCTGGTAAACCCAAGTCAGCAGAAAAAATACAGGAAATAACTGGCGTCCAATTTAGGTACCCATGCGTCACCCAATGGAACTCAATGTACGACTCATTAAGCCAAATATATAAACATAAGAACGACGTGAATGTAGCTCTTGAAGAACTGAATCTACCCATCCTCAAAGACAATGAATTGGAATTTATTTCAGAATTTGTCTGTTCTAAAACCAATTGCAGCAGCCCTCAACAAATTACAGGCAGAGAAAGAATGCTACTACGGTTGTCTTCTTCCAACAGTCCTAGTGACTCAAGATGCCCTCGCAAGATTGGAGCCTATCCAACCAAACGACCTGCGCTTGAGACACTGCATGCCATTACTGGCAGCAGTCGTCTCTGGCTTCAATGCCAGATTTGGTCATTTTTTGTCGTTGAGCCCCGAGGTAACTGATGCCGTTTTGGCCTCAGTATCTCATCCGTATTTCAAACTTAGATGGATATCATTGTTGCAAGGGCCTAATTTCGGCGATCATGAAGCAATCAAGTCTCAAGTAAAAGACAAGCTGCAAATGGCTGTAAGAAATTGTAATTCTGACAGCAGTGGTAATAGTTCGGTGAACTCAGACTCATCATCTGAAGACGATTTCTTCAGAACTATGGACGGCTCATTCTCTGCTCCTAACAACAAGGAAGACTTGGAAGTCCTCAATTATTTGCAGGACACCAGTAAGGCACTCGACTCTTTAGATAGGTATCCTGCTATAAAGAAGATCTTCAAGAGGTATAACACCACGCTACCTTCCTCTGCACCAGTGGAACGGTTGTTTTCGTTTGCTGGCATGGTTCATAGCCCCAAACGAAGTCGTCTCTCGGATGGTAACTTTGAACAATTGGTTTTGCTGAAAGCAAATGTTTACAGCGGTTGAACATTAAATTAACACTCTTAACTTGCGGTTTTTACCCTTATATGTCAGTAATTGCGTACTGCAGTAAAACTGTAAAATTAAATTCTATGTAAAAAATGTTTACTTATATATGCTGACCATTCATTGATATGGGTTATGGACCTGGTGAAATGAGAATTGAGAAAAATAGAACTAAAAACTATATGTAGGTCATTTAATAGTTTTTTCTTTGCTGATAAGTTATGATAATACTAAGTTTTAAGTTTACCACCTGAAAAACTGAAAGGGGAATCGTCAATCCCCGTGGTTTAGATCAGGTGACATGGGTAGGATGCGATGCTTGTATTGCCTCAGCCCTCAGGGGAGTATTAGGAGTGATACTTTTCAGGAGTGATTAACAAAATAATTTGTTTTTGTTTACTCTACAAGAGTACAACTTTTTTCAATTCATATAAAAGTGATCTTGAAAAGTGATCTTCAAGATCACGATCTTGATCTGGATCTTCAAGATCACATTTTTCTGGTGATCTGATCTTGATCTTCAAGATCACATTTTTCTGGTGATCTGATCTTGATCTTCAAGATCACATTTTTCTGGTGATCTGATCTTGATCTTCAAGATCACCAAAGTTGGTGATCTTGCCCATCTCTGGTAATGATTGGGGATGAAAGACCAAGGCAATGCTGGAAGCTTGGCATAATTGAAGAGTTGTTTGTTGGCAAAGACAATTTAGTTAGGTCTGCACTGGTAAAGACTTTAGGAGGAAAGTTAAAGAGACCTATACAAAAACTCTATGCTTTAGAAATCAGCAAAAACACAGATAGTCAAGATGAAACATTTGAGTTACAGCCTCATGGAGAAGGCTTGGCTAACCTTGCAGAAGGTAATGACAACAATGCCTCTTCGGTGGGGAGTGTTAGAAAATCTAGAAGAGGAAGAACCATTGTTGTCCCAAGGCGATATGATGACTAAGCTGATTGATGCAGCATTGCTTGTATATATTAAGTTAAGGTGTATATATATCCATCTCATAATTGTAGGGTTAGTGAAAAATTCACTTAATTTAGAGCTAGCATTTTTGGGCTCTTGTGGCATCATTGTTTGGGCACTCTTGTGACATCATTTTGGGGGCGCTGCGCGTCTTTTCTACTCGTTTGTGGAATGCCGTACATACAGGGTGTGGTCTTATAGAGAGCTCTCTTGCAATTCAGTTTGGTTGTTTAGATACAAGATTGTTGCATCGTGCAATAGTGCAGGTTGTGTTGTTGTTGCAAGGTTGAGAAAGAAGACCATAAATAGTGCCCCTTTTGTTTTTATCTTAAATTCATGCAACTGAGGCCTAAGGTAGGCCCACATCGAGTCAGCAACCCTGAGGTAGGACCTAATAGGACCTCAAGTCCGTAAGTTTTTAATTTTAGCTTAACTTGGGCTGTAGGTTGAACTGGCCCTTTAGAACTTGGCCGTTCACGGCTCAGCTGGGATTTTGAACCCAACAAATAAATAAATAACAATATGTAAGCATTGGGCCTACTATCACAGAGACCAGACCATTGGGACTACATTAACAACAAACAAGAAGAGAACATATTTTTTCATACCAACTTTCCATCACCGACGTCATCAGAACCACTTCGAGAAGAAAAGTAAAGAAAATATGTAATTACAGTCGCCGTCCTCGGGTATTTCGTTCCGCGGAGACCCCGTGAAGCGCGAAATCCGCGAACCGCGATACGAAGGTTCAATGAGAAGAGGTGGGTTACGTGCTTGGAGAGCCCTAGATCACCCCGTAAAATATGAATACTAATTTTGGGGGGCAATAAAAACATTAATATAATTTATTTTAACATACAAAAAGGCAAAATAGTTGTTAATAAATTTACTGGCATATTTTAGTGCACAGACTATCTACAAAATCACTTTGGCTACGAGGGTAAATAGCGTTAGAAAACGGTTTTCTACTGATACTGTATTAGAGAAAATGTACCACCAGAGGGTTTGCGAGGGGTGACGCAAATACTGTTAGAACACCCTCAAATTGGAAACAGATGCTAAGCGATCAGGGACAGTGCAGGATTTGCTCTCAGTTGTCGCTGTAAAGTTTTGGGGTTACTCTGATATATTCGTCTTATTTTTGTTATGGGGAATATACCCGTGCCTGCTATAGTGTTTAACCATTGAACAGTACCGGAAAGAAATAATGAAAACAGTATTTTAGACCCAGACATTGTACATAATTTCATTAATGACAAAGGTGTGGGGGGGGGCCTTAAGATGCCTAGAAGTCCATAAATGGTTAACTGAGTGAGGCTAGCTGTCGTTTCGCACCTCTGCGGCCACGCGCGCAAAATTTCATCCGGTCGCGCTAATCCGCAGATGCGCGAAATTTGCACCCACGAACCGCAAAAAGGGTCACAAATGGTCAACCGTCGATAAGCGAAATCAGCAAACGGCGAGGGGCGACTGTATAAGTTTGGTGGTTTTCCGTCTGACAAGGTAAACAAAAAAACAACAACAATCAAACGAAATTTTAACTCAGTTCGCCTACTTGGGAACTTTGTTGAAGGCGGGAAAGATGTGTTAAAGTTTCTACAAGTTTTGAGTGAATAAATTAACTAAATAATAGGATAAGCCTATCCCAGTGAAAAAATTAGGCATATTTATTACAACAATTTGACTTACCCTAAGACCTTATATCATAAAATTTAACTCAGAACTTTAACATCACAAAATTTTACTTTGAACTTTAATTAAACTAGTAACAATTATGGGTGACGAGGAAAAAGGGCATAAAACCAGACCAAGACCACGAAGGACGAGAGTAGTATGACCACAAAATGGACGAGTGCAAATCAATTGCAATGTTGATGAAATTGCAAAGGGGGATGAGCAGAGCTGTGCGCGCTAACTGATAAATATAGCGACGCTAACGCTAATGCAATTAAATTCTAGCGCCGCTAACGCTAACAGTTTTTAAAATTAGCGGCGTTAACGCTAACGCTAATTTAGGCGCTAATTTTTATAAAATGTACAGCTAAGTATATTTTTTAATAATAATAATGCATTTGTATATATTTATATGTGTTCGCTATTTGTTATTATCTTTTATAGTGTCAAATGGGAACAAAATTATATCTTTAAAATGATTATTGGGTATTCAAGAAAATTGCGTAATTTGATATTAATAATTAAAATTATTTATTGGAAAGACATTGTCCTCCTTTACATACTCAATTCACGAAACTTTATTATTATACATTCTGCGTTCAGGATTATGCACAAAAAGCAACGTAATATAGAGAATACCATTCTAAGACTCTATTCATTTTAATTTATATTAGCACTTAGCGCCTAACATTGCCTAAAAATGTAGCGGCGCTATCTGTTCCGCTAGCTATTTTGAAAAATAGCGCCGCTAATGGATGCGCTAATAATTAACTAGCGTCGCTAATTAGCGCCGCTAGGCACAGCTCTGGGGATGAGGGTTGGCACCCATGGGGGGATGGGGTATGCAAGCAAAGGGGAAGGTGTTTAGCCCCAAGCTGCATGAAGGGGGAGAGGGGGTTGAAGGAAGGGCCGGGAGAATGACCTCCCCGCAAAAGGGGTACCCTAACCTGACCTAGGAAGGTAACCTAGGAGAGAGAAGAAAGGGGAGGAGAGAAGAACTTTTCGCTGGCATATCTCGTCGCATACTAAAGCTCTTGGCAACCTCAGTTGGCTTAGAAGTCTTAATCAACCAATTAGCTTAATCTGGCTTAGAAAGCATAATCAGGAGTGTGTGTGTGTGTGTGCGTGTAGTGGTTAACGTCGCTGACTACGAATCCATCGGACCCGGGTTCGAGACCCGACGGCATCCGGCGCGCAGCAAAACCCAGCTGTTCATCCTTCCACACAATAAAAGAAAGTGGTTGGTAGATAAATGGGTACCCTAGGTGGCCTAGTGGTTAAGACGCTGGGCTGCTGATGGGGCGTGGTTCGGATTCCATGTTAAACTGTAGGTCTAAGGTGGAGTGAAAAGTTTGACCTTTGTCAGAATGAACAGTTCGGGCGGAAGCTAACCAAAGGTTATATATATATATATATATATATATATATATATATATATATATATATATATATATATTAGTGATGTAGCGGATGTCATTTTTTTCACATCCGCGGATGCGGATGCGGATGAGGATGTTTGATTTCAACATCCGCGGATGCGGATGCGGATGTCTACATTTTCGTTATTTTTTAGGATATATTCGAGATTTGTTGTGTTTAACGTATATAATAAGTTATTATATAGAGAGAGCTGTAGCTATAATGTAGTATAATTGATTAATTGTACAATAATTGCTGTACTTTTCTCTGAACATATAAAATAATATCAAGCATCTAACTAATATAGAAATCAATTAGTGAATTCGTCTGCAAATAAATTCGTTATATTTTGTTGAGTTTCAGCCACAATTAGAAACCATAATTGTGTTACCAGGATGCGGGACGTGAACCCAACTCAAATGCACCCCACCGTCCTCTTTCCCCAACCTCCACCCTTATAGAAAGAGATCTTTAATTAGCTTGATAACTATTTATATTAAGTTTAAAGTTTTATTAGGCATATTTATAAATGAGTAATTAAAATAAAGTAAACTAAGATGTTCATCGTTTAATGTTCAAACTTAATTATAGGAAGGTTATGCTTAAGGAACATTAATTTTTCTGCCTTTTCTGCTGCCAGTCTGTTTCTCTTTTCATCATATATTAATCCAGCACTGCTAAATAATCTCTCGCTTGGTACGTTTGTTGGAGGACAGGCTAAATGTTTCCTTGCAAGTTTACTCAAGTATGGATAGATATTCTGCGTATTTTTCCACCAACTAATAGGATTGTCACATGCAACCAGGCGTTTTTCTTGGTGATAGCTCTCGATCATTTTTACTACATCTTTTGACATCGCGTAGGTCTCGTCATTGCTGCTTGACTCAAGAAACTGAGAGACAGATTCTGTGATAGATTTGCTTGTTGAAGGTGTTGGTTCTGTCACTGAAACTTTTATTCTTTTGGTGGGTGGCGAAGCGACAGATTCAAGAGATTGAAACTCTTCAACAGCTTTGTCAAGTGATGATTTAACTCGTTCTAATGTACTAGGTGAAAATAACTTAGCTTTGTAACGTGGATCTAAGTAGGTTGCAAGAGAGTAACTTCATACAAGAACAGCCTCTCGTCTTGTCGCTTGCATCACTTTTGCGCACAATGAACTAGTTCTATTAATATAGTAGAATTTGATAATTTCCGCTTATTAATGACGTTTTATCTCAACGGTCCACATCCGCACGACATCCGCAGTCCAAAGTGCGGATGCGGATGCGAGAAAATGTGCGGATGTGACCTACATCACTAATATATATATATATACACGAGGGTAATTCAACAAGTATCCGCACTTTTTATTTTCACAATTTTATTTTCACATCTGATAGATTATAAACACATCATTTCTCAACATAGTCTCCCTGTTTCTCAATGCACTTACTCCAGCGATCTACAAGCTTCCTAATGGCATCACAAAAGAATGTTTTTGGCTGTGTGCGTAGCCGGTCATGCACCGCCTCTTTCAGGTTATCATCCCCTTGGAATCGCTGACCTCTCAAAGCATCTTTTAGTGGTCCAAACAGGTAAAAATCCGAAGGTGCCAGATCTGGACTGTAGGCTGGATGGTCGAGAACTTCAAATTTAAGTTCTTAAATGCATTTTCTAGTCTGTGCAGCGGTATGAGGGCGGGCATTGTTGTGTAACTGAATAACACCTTCCCGTTGCAAGGAAGTTCAAAGCGCAGCCGTCAGCAGGTAAAGTTATGCTAGCACTGTTTTGGGATACACGAGGCACTATCCTTGAACATTATCTAGAGCGTGGAACTACAGTAACAAGTGCATCGTATTCTGATATGCTTCGGAATGAGTTAAAGCAAGCAATTCGCACAAAACGGAGACGGAGATTGTCGGAAGGTGTTATTCTGTTACATGACAATGCGCGCCCTCATACCGCTGCACAGACTAGAAAATGCATTCAAGAACTTAAATTTGAAGTTCTCGACCATCCAGCCTACAGTCCAGACCTGGCACCTTTGGATTTTTACCTGTTTGGACCACTAAAAGACGCTTTGAGAGGTCAGCAATTCCAAGGCGATGATGACCTGAAGGAGGCGGTGCATGACTGGCTACGCACACAGCCAAAAACATTCTTTTGTGATGGCATTAGGAAGCTTGTAGATCGCTGGAATAAGTGTATTGAGAAACAGGGAGACTATGTTGAGAAGTGATGTTTATAATCAATCAGATGTGAAAATAAAAAGTGCGGATACTTATTGAATTACCCTCGTATGTGTGTGTGTGTGTGTGTGTGTGTGTGTACTCATTTCACTTCGCAAATGTAACTAACGTAATATCTCCAACTTCGTATACGTCTGGTGATGAAAATTCACTTTCTTTATTCATGGCGACTAGCAATGCGTGGTTATTCACTGGAAAATAACAGCTAATATGGTCTCGAGATAGAAGTGGACCCTATTTTTATATGCGAGGCATCGATCCATTTCGAGTAACGAAGAGCTGTACACCACTCACAAGCTCAAGGACTTCCTGATTGGACAGTGATACCTTTGTGGGCGTTTAGAAATTTCTACGATAGTTGACTCTGCGCATGTGCAGGACGGAGAGAGAGAGAGAGAGAGAGAGAGAGAGAGAGAGAGAGAGAGAATGTTTATTGGCAGACTATAGTCCATATGACTATATGTTTATTGGCAGACTATAATCCATATGACAGTTCACATACTAAGGATAGAAATATATACGATTAGAAATAATACAGTAATGTCGAGGTTAAGTGAACTACAGACAGACGTTTCGTACCAAGAATTCCGTAGTTTGGAGCAGTGGTCTCCAAAGTGGGGTGCGCTTGCCGATCTAGGGGGTGCGCGAAGAAAATTTGATGATTCCGATTTATCAGTGTTTTCTCGTAGAAAGTTTTTGAATTTCAAGATGACCGAGAAAGAAGATATTCGCTAACACACAGTCATTCCTAAGAATTTGCGAGATAGTATCCGCGATATCGCTTACTTGCGATTAAAATTTAGCAAACTAAATATCACAATTCGAGATCGCCGCATTATTTTGTAAAATAACAGTTATTGACATCAGGGAAGATACAAGTTTACGAACCGAATTTCAACAGAAAACTGCACAATTGGTGGATTGGATTAAAAAATGAGTACCCAGATTTAGTAAGTGCAGCGAACGATGCGCTCCTTCCATTTGGGTCTACATATCTGTGAGAGCTGTCTTTTTCTGCTATGATAGGTATTAAAAGCAAGAATCGAAATAAACTGAACTTGGAACCGGCTCTTCGAATCGCTGTATCACAAAGTGTCAAACCAAGATTTTCAGAAATTATGAAGCACAGTCAGCCACATCGTTCTCATTAAATTATATTGGTAAGTATATCTTCACCCTATCGTATTTCTGTTGTATACTATTAACTTACTAGTAAATAATGAAAGGATATATACAGGGTGTTTGAAAACTTTCTGTACAAATTGTAATGGGGGATAGGCAACACCAAGACAAACCCTTTTCGTCTATAAGTGTATGTCCGCTGACGTCACCATTCGGCGCGAGAGGGCGCCGCTGCAATTAGCTAAAAGGTGAAGTGGGCTAGACTCGCGCTTGCCGCGGGCATTCTTAAATCGGACGTAGTACGCGTAACATGGAGCGCTTCACGACTGCTGAGATGGCTGACATGCATATGGTGTATGGGGCTGCCAATGGAAACGGAAGAGCTGCTGTGAGGTTGTACCGGCAGCGCTTCCCAAACAGACGTGTGCCAAACCACCAAACGTTTGCGCATTTGCATCGGCGACTGCGAGAAACTGGAACATTCCATGCAAACATGCATGACACTGGTCGGGAGAGAAACGTGCGCACTCCTGACATGGAAGAAGAAATCCTACGGCGATTTGAGGACAATCCAAGCGCAAGCACGCGAGGTGTTGCACGTATCCTCGGTGTGAACCACGACCTGGTCTGGAGAGTGTTGCACGAGCAGCAGTTACATCCGTTTCATCGTCAGAGAGTCCAGGCATTACAACCTCGGGATTACCCTCTTCGTGTGGAATTCGCACGCTGGTTTCTGCAGCAGACAGCGGTGCAGCCTAATTTTCCGGCTTATGTGCTGTTCTCAGATGAGGCCTGTTTCACACGTGAGGGTGTGTTTAACATGCACAATTCTCACGTGTGGGCGCACGCAAATCCACATGCTACACGGGTTTGTAATGCCTGGACTCTCTGATGATGAAACGGATGTAACTGCTGCTCGTGCAACACTCTCCAGACCAGGTCGTGGTTCACACCGAGGATACGTGCAACACCTCGCGTGCTTGCGCTTGGATTGTCCTCAAATCGCCGTAGGATTTCTTCTTTCATGTCAGGAGTGCGCACGTTTCTCTCCCGACCAGCGTAATGCATGTTTGCATGGAATGTTCGTTTCTCGCAGTCGCCGATGCAAATGCGCAAACGTTTGGTGGTTTGGCACACGTCTGTTTGGGAAGCGCTGTCGGTACAACCTCACAGCAGCTCTTCCGTTTCCATTGGCAGCCCCATACACCATATGCATGTCAGCCATCTCAGCGGTCGTGAAGCGCTCCATGTTACGCGTACTACGTCCGATTTAAGAATGCCCGCGGCAAGCGCGAGTCTAGCCCACTTCACCTTTTAGCCAATTGCAGCGGCGCCCTCTCGCGCCGAATGGTGACGTCAGCGGACATACACTTATAGACGAAAAGGGTTTGTCTTGGTGTTGCCTATCCCCCATTACAATTTGTACAGAAAGTTTTCAAACACCCTGTATATATATATATATATATATATAATAAGCAAACAACCACAGGGAAAAGGAAACACAAAGTCCGAGCGCTTTCGTGATAATTCACATTATCAAGGAGGAACAGAAAATATCACGAAAGCGCTCGGACTTTGTGTTTCCTTTTCCCTGTGGTTGTTTGCTTATTAATAAGATCACGTGTTATTTTGTGATTTTAGTGCTATATATATATATATATATATATAATCTTCATGTTCATTAGGGGTGCGTGTAATTTATTTTTGCTGATTAAAGGGTGTGTGATCAAAAAAGTTTGGAGACCACTGGCTTAGAGGACAAACGGCAGACTCATGGATAGCTTGGATAATGGGGTTAGTTGAATTTTTAATTCTTTGCATTAGACTGTATTGTCTTGTTACCTCCGGGAATCTCGGGACATTGCGGGAAGCAAACATTTGCGAAGCTGAGCATCTCGGGGGAGCTTTATGTAAGAGTCTAAAAGACCTGTTGTACAGCAAATTTAGGGTTCTGCCAGAACCTTTCTTATAATTCGCCCAGAGTTACTGTCCGTATATATTACTACAGAAAGTACGAAAGAGAGTGTCTTCAGCTTCACTTGTACAGAACCGGAAGTTCCTTATAGTCATATTCGGCTTAGCGCAAAGGCTTCGAGATTGTTTTCTTATATCTGAGTCATCAATCAAGGAACTGGTGATAGTTTGACCATTGTGGGTTGCCTAAACACAAGGGTAGAGAGAGAGAGAGAGAGAGAGAGAGAGATACAAAATATGAATTAGACTTTATTATATGAACTTAATGTACATTTAACAATGTTTAGTGGATTATTTTTTAAATTAATTTAACAATATATTTGTTGAAAAGGCGTAAATGTTATTCAAAATGCGCAATAGGGCCTACCCAATTTCCTCAATCATATTTTCACTCCTTATTTTGCAGGAGCGGTGTACAATTTGTTTTAATAATAGGGGATCTATCAGTGTGCAGTGATGGGCATCGATACATGAAAATCGCTAAAGCGATACCGATACATCGATACATGAAGAACGTCTTAGGCGATACCGATACGCCGATACTTTCTAGATGTTTTAAGCGATACCGATACCGATACATGCATCGCCGGTACATTTTTATAATTATTCATTTAATATGTAGGTATTAGATATTATTGTTTATACTAGTAATTTGTACGCACTGTAAGTAAAATCAACGACATTTTAATGGGTTTTATAGATGTAAATAAAAACAATTGCTTTATTTAATGAATGTATGTTTTAATTTTGTAGGATACATGAATGACTGAAAATATTACACTAACAATTAAAAGTAATTACTATTACCCTTCAAAAATACCAGCTGGCTAAACATCTGGTCAGACAGTCTATTCCTTTTTGGAGCGTGAATGTGACCAGCCAAACTAAACAACCGTTATACAGGAGCAGAGGATGGTAGTGGTGTGTTATACTTCAGGAAGACCCGTAGAATTCCTGGGTACTGCCTCAGAGATTGGAGAGAATGACTTCCGTCACCCAGATACTGTAAAACTTCCATCTCAGTGGAATCTTGGGTTGCAGAGACATTAGTGGAAGCAGACTCATAACAGAAGAAATCATCTGCACTTCCGTCAGATGCAGCATCACTTAGTTGTTGCTAGGGGGTCTGCTCGCTGAGGCTCTTAACAGCATTAACCAACATTTCTTGAACCCTCTTTTTGACAATGTTAGTATTAAATTTGCCTTTTATTGTCATCCACTTTAACTTGAACAGAGGATTTGAAGACGATGCAAGTATTGCTGCTTTACACTCATGCGACGCATCAAGGCACAGAAACTTTTCAAACCGCTTAGTGAACCCTACTGTGACTGCATTGAGAAGTGGCTGACAATGACGCAATGCCTCCGAATTCAAACGCTCTAGCTTCTTCTCTACAGCTAACAATGTTTCTATATTATGGTTAATTAATCTCAATAACACAAGTACAAACGTGTTTAAACGTTGCGCCGTACTGTGTGACGTGACCAGTAGAGTAGTACTGTCAGTAAATAAATATTTAATAATATTATTATTTATGTATATTCACAAATATAACTCAGTAGTGTCATATTATAACATCTATTTAAATATTTAAAAATTCTTATTAATGTATCGATGTATCGAAGTATCGATTTTTTTCGATACATTTAAGAAAATTGACCTTAGCGATACCGATAAATCGATACTTTTGTCAAGTAGCTAAAGCGATACCGATACAAAAGTATCGATCGATACGTATCGGCGATACATGTATCTAGATACTGCCCATCACTGTCAGTGTGTGTATATATATATATATATAGTCGGTATATTTCAGCTCATCGTTCAATTCTGGCCGTAACCCTTTTCCATAGGCTCAGAGAGTAAAATCATATTGAATCCATTTATTGATTTGTGAAAGGCGCAAAATATGTAAGTTATGCCATAAATTCCATTTTTTTATAAATATGCATAGAAAATGTCATTTACTGGATATGCCGTACTAAAACTTAAAATCTAGTTTTTTATATAAAGTTATATTAATATTTTTCTTATTATAGTTTAAAGACAAATTTGTATATTAAGGTGAAAATTTGTTTTAAATAACTCGCTGTTTGAAATAAATCAATGTAAAGAATGGTGCTTCAAATGTAATCATCATTTAGTATACAAATTAAATAAATAGCGCAATCTGGCAACTATTCTTGTGGATTGCCTCGGCTATATATATATATATACACACAGTGTGCATATATATATATATATATATATATAACTGCAAACACGCAGTATAATTAACGTAAAGAACGACGCTTGTATAGGAGATATTCTGCGCAAGACGAGAATGGTTATCGCATCTGACCGGCAATCGGAAGATCCCGGGTTCGATTCCCGGGTGGTTACCTCATTTTTTTCATTTGTTTCGTTCTCTCTCTCTCGTCTTGCGCGGAATATCTCCTATACAAGCGTCGTTCTTTACGTTAATTATACTGCGTGTTTGCAGTTAAATGTATATAATGTTACGGCATGCGGGAGGTGCCCCCTTGGGGCATTGGTTTCTGCGAGTATGTAGAAGAATTACGGCATTTGGAAGAGTGAGGCCCATGGTGTAATGGTTATCGCATCTGACCGGCAATCGGAAGATCCCGGGTTCGATTCCCGGGTGGTTACCTCATTTTTTCATTTGTTTCGTTCTCTCTCTCTCGTCTTGCGCGGAATATCTCCTATACAAGCGTCGTTCTTTACGTTGATATATATATATATATATATATATATATATACAGTGTGTGTATGTATATATACATACACTGCATATATATACATACACATTGTATATATATACACATACACACACTGTATATATATATATATATATATATATATATTATATATATATATATATATATATATACAGTGTGTGTATATATACACAGTGTGTATGTGTATATATATACAATGTGTATGTATATATATGCAGTGTATGTATATATATGCAGTGTGTGTATATATATATACGCAGTGTGTGTATGATATATATATATATATACACAGTGTGTGCGCGTGTGTGTATATATATATATATATATATATATATATATATATATATATATACATACAGTAGGGCGGAGTGTTTTTACACTTTTTCAATTTTCGTTTTGTAATAGCGCGAAAAAGTGGCTCTTCCACGTCAAAAGTGAGTGTGTAAAATCTCAGAGATCTGCAACAATATCTTCTGCCTCCGCACGCGCGTTGAAAATCCAAAAAATGCGCCAAAATACGCATTTTTTCAATATTTTCTTATAGTTTTAATTTTCATCCTACCTTCTTGTAATAGCGAGGAAAAGCATCCTAAAGGTTTATTTTAGACTAGTTTTAAATATTTTTGTCCTGCGATAATATCTTCTGCCACCGCAAACGTTTCAAAATATGGAAAAATCCACATAAATCACGTATTTTGCATATTCAGCCTATACGCTAATAAATTAACTTTGTACGTCATGTAGTACTCCCACATCGTTCTAGAAGCTTCCCCACAGCCTGGTATGGTGTGTTGCTCGTCATTGTCATATATGGCAATGAGTCAGTGAGTGATGACTGATGAGTCATGACTCACAACACTCTACCAGGCCTTCTTGCTCTCACTTCCCCGCAGTGTTGTGCTAGCTACGTTTCGGCTAAGATGTGGATTGTGTTGCTCTTGCTGTTAATACATCTTTGGAACACGACAACACGCATATGTGGACATATACTGCATTTGCTTGCTTGTCATCACACTGATTATACGTTGGTGTAACATACAAAACTTCTGCAGAATGCAAGAATATTTTACGTTTTAGGAGTAATTTCTTAATTTTTATATTAATTACTGTGTTTTTCACAATGTCAGTACCAGCTCAAGCAACAAGAACTTCTTCAAGTTGCCCTATATTTGGGGCTCCAGCTGATCTAGACAAAAGGTGCCTTCCAACCTATAAGGGCGTCATGAAATATTTTCATCAAATAAGGTTGAATCTGAAGACATCGAAGAAAGAGCCTACAGTTGCAGAAATTTCGGGTGTTCTCTCAAAAACTCTTGAAGATTTGTGGAAAACAGCCTCTATTCCTACTGTTTCTCATAACCGTGTCGTTCAAATGATTAAAAATTACCATGAAAAATGTCAAAACCTTCTAAAGTCAATAAAAACGAAACAAGATAGTGACTCATTCAAAATTAAATTACAAACATTTCAAAATGAGGCAGAAAACAAATTATTTGACATCAGTTCTTGCAAATGTGAAAATTTTGATAAGTGTTCATGTGAAAACCATCTCAAGGTTCCAGCAATTGAACAAGACTTCCTTAAAGATCAGAGAACAACAAGAAAATTGGCAATAGGCTCTCTTGATGTTTCACCTACTCGTAAAGATCTAGCAACTATTGCTAGAAGACAACAGAGAATGAAACAGTATGAACCAAAACCATCTACCAGTAAAGGACAAGCAACTGAAACACTGTCATCAACATCAAGTGAAACAGAAGGAGCAGATTCTGATTATGAACCGACACGGAGAATCAAATCGATGGAATAATCTCATCATTGGCTATAGCTTGTGACAGAAGTGGCGGTTCCTCATATGGGCAATATGGGCAGCCGCACAGGGCGGCATTTGTGGAGGGGCGGCATGAGCGCCTGCAAAAAAAATAAAAATAAAAATAAGAATAAATAAATAAAGAAATAAATGTGGAGGCTGTGTTAAAACAAAAACGGCTGAGGTCCACAAAGCGGCACTTCTCCTATGAAGCATCTGATGAGCCCTTGATTGATGCTTTGAAGAAGCTGGAGGTGACATTTTTCAATGCAGTGGTTGATGCTGCAACATCAGCCATTCAGGAAAGATTTTCCACGTTGGAAATTGTGGGAGAGAAGTTTGGAGTGCTGACACATTTCCAAAATCTCACATTTGAGGAGCTGACAGAACAATGTGTGAACCTTAGTACTACACTACACTTTAAGGGACAATCTGACTTGGATGGCAGAGAGCTTGAACAGGAGCTGAAGAACTTGCCTGACTTGCTATCAAAGACCATATCCTTGCTTGAACTGCTGACATTTATCCATGAAAGGGAGCTCTCTGAAATATATCCAAATTTGTGGACTGCTCTCAGAATTGGTCTTACTCTTCCAGTCACTGTTGCTGAAGCAGAGAGGAGCTTTTCAAAGCTGAAGCTCATCAAATCCTACCTGAGGTCAACTATGTCACAGGAACGCCTTACCGGTCTGGCCATCATCAGTATAAATCATACAATTGCTGAGCAGATTTCATATGATGATTTAATTCATGACTTTGCATCAAGGAAGGTAAGAAGAGTCAGGCTTTAGATGGCAGTTGTGCTGTGGTGCAATTTATTTTGTTTCTTGTTCAAAGTGTAGCATAATAATTACCCTCTCTTAAGTGTCTTATTCTATTTATGTGATAGAGCATTTGTACAATTTAGAAATTTGATTCTCTAGTTTATTTATGGCAGTTGTGCAATTTAATTTGTATTTTTCCTGTTCATAGTATCATAATTACATTCTCTTAAGTGAGTTATTCTATTTACGTGATGAAGGATTTGTAAAATTCAGAAATTTGAGTCTTTGTTTTGGTTCTGAAGTTCCAACAATTAGTCCAATAAAAAGTTATTTTGTGAAAGAGTTATGTCTGTCCTTTATTTTGGGGGGATTCGAATGTGTGTGTGTTGGCGAACAGGGGGGGGGCGCTGAAGGTGAGGTTCGCCCAGGGCGTCATGTAAGCTAGGACCGCCACTGTGTGACAGAACTGGTGTGTCAGACAGGTCTGCTGCTATAATTGCTTCGGCTGTTCTTGAAGACGTGGGAATTATAAACGAAAAAGATTTAAGTTCAGTAATAGACAGATGCAAAGTAAGGAGAGCTAGAAAAAGAGTGAGATCTATCATTCAAAAGAGAGATTACGAAGAAGAAACTATGGAGAGTATCTATTTCGATGGAAGAAAGGACAGTTTCGATGGAAGAAAGGACAGAACTGCAGTGCAAGAAAAAGTTGGTAGCAAAGGTTATCAAAAAAATATAACAGAAGAACATGTCACTTTGCTTCAAGAACCAAATTCGCATTATATTGGGCATGTAACTCCCGCTTCTGGCTCAGCACAGAGTATATCTTCTGCAATTTTGGATTTTTTTCGCTCAAATGAGATTGATACTTCAAAAGTTAAAGCCATTGGATGTGACGGGACAGCAGTTAATACAGGACCAAAAGGAGGAGTGATAAGAAGTATTGAAGAGCACTTTCAGAGAACACTCCAGTGGCTGATTTGCTTGTTTCACACTAATGAACTTCCCTTGCGGCACATAGTGACTGACATTGATGATAAAACAACAGGTCCTCAGTTTTACGGGGCCTATAGGAAAAGAGTTAATTGATTGTAAAAAGAGACCAGTTGTTGAGTTTGAAGCAGTTGAAGCGGAAGAAATTGTAGTTGACAGAGATGATCTGAGCACAGATCAGAAATATTTGGCAGAAATCTATGATGCTGTGTCAAAAGGTGAATGTACTCCCTCTCTAGCTCAAAGGAAACCAGGCAAAATGGCACACTCCAGATGGGTGACAACTGTTAACCGCATACTTCGTCTCTACGTTTCAACTGAAGAACCTTCAGACAACCTAAGTGTATCGTGGATTATATTATGAAAGTTTATATTCCAATGTGGTTTCAAATCAAGAGAAATTCTTCAGCAACACAGGGAGCCAAACATCTTTATCAAATGATACAACGCTCGAGGTCGTTGAGTGCCCGCTGTATAGAAATAGTTGATCGTGTTATTCAGAGAAATTCCTATTTTTCTCATCCTGAGAATGTTCTCCTTAGTATGATTCACGATGGAGCAAAACATATCAGAGAATTAGGATGGAGGAGAATCCTTAAAGCAAGAGATTCTGAGTCAGCCGCAGTGAGAGTGTTTAAATTGCTCACGTTGAACTTTCAGTGCAGTGAGTACTACAACATGATTAACTGGCAAACTTGTGAGCTGTCAGAGCCTCCTCTGACAAAAGTTTTATCACGCTCCGACATCTTGAACTATATCTCATCAGGAGATGTACCTGATTTCATCCCACGCTTTCCTTGCCACACCCAAGCGGTTGTACGGCATATAAAGCTGGTAACAGAGGCTTCAGCTGCAGTATGCGGTTCAGAGGCAAGGGATGGATTTATCAGAGCAAGATTAGAATCCAGAAAGAAAATGCCAAGCATGGAAACAAAAAGTGACTACAGTGTGTAACTAGCCTGAGTCCGATAATGGTAGGGTGGATGGGTCGGGCAGGGAGGAACTCGAAATGCAGCCACCTCCACGTGGTGAGTTCTGGGTTATTTTGTCAATATAGTACAGTACTTCTTAACCTGGGGTAAATTTAATTTTGGAACCGCGCGGGAAAGTATCACGCTTTTTGAGACGTAAGGTTAAATCAGACATAAACAAAATATTGTTTACCATATATCAATGCAATTTCAGCCATCACACTGATTACACTGCCCAACACCAATTTTGCTGATTTAATTCTAACACCTGTTTTTAGGTAACTTTGGTGTGCTGATTTCAAAAATCACCTTAGTTTTTGCCTATCACGTCAGGTTTTCGAGCAATCGAATATGGATATTTTGGAGATATCGCATTTTGGGAGGGTTATGCCCAATTTTTTTTCTTTTCAAAAAATAAGTTTTTACATACTCAGAATCAGCATGGAAAAGTAAACAATTGTGCAGGGAGTGAACTTTAATATACAATGGTAATATTGACACATAAAGTGATTAAAAGTGTTTAAATAAGCAAAAAATGAATCCATATTAAACCAAGCACAGGACCAGTTTTCTTAACATTGTCTTTTTCTTGTTTTCTTACTTTTCAGTGCTGATAAATTTTCTCTTATAGGACTTCCTAGAATGAGAGATGTCAAGACAATCTCTTTGCAGGCTCCAGCAGTAGTCAGCCATCATATGGGTATCCCATCTTCCTTGGTATCGTTCTTCCATCACTTTGATATCTTGGTGGAACCTTTCACCTTGCTCTTCACTAACATCACCAAGATTTTCTGGAAATTTATCCAGATGACTGTTCAGATAGTGAACTTTAATGCTCATGTTGCAACCCAACTGCTGAAAGTTTACAAGTAAATCCGTTACAAGATCTTTATAATTTTCAGACTTTTTGTTTCCTAGGAAGTTCTTAACTACTGCCACAAAAGCGTTCCAAGCTCTTGCCTCCGTTTCGGTCATTGAGTTACTGAACTGCGGATCTTTCATCAGTTTTCTTATCTGGGGACCATCGAATATACCAGCTTTAAGCTTCTCATCACTAAGACCTGGAAAGGCTGCACATATGTAATTAAAGCAATCACCTTCTTTAGTCAAAGCTTTTACAAACTGCTTCATAAGCCCAAGTTTGATGTGGAGTGGTGGAAAAATGATCTTTTCTCGATCCACCAATGGCTCGTTTACAATATTTTTATCTCCTACATTTAAATTTTGCTTTAGTGGCCACTTTTCCTTTACCCAATGTTCAGCTTTGGCGCGACTATCCCATAAGCACAAGAAACATGGATCTCAGATCATGACGTCACGCTCACACCTGGGGAAATCACACATACCCAAGATTTTAATATGTTGTACATGACCTTTAGATTTAATGCACAGATTTGCGTATTCCACAGATAAAATTTTAACAGCAAAACAGCTGTTAACAGGTCTCAAAAATCATCAATTTTGATAAGCGCCCTTCATGGATCACCCAAAATAGGCATATTGCATTGCACGAAAACCTGATGTGATGGACAAAATCTAAGGTGATTTTTTAAATCAGCACATCAATATTATCCAGAAACAGGTCTTAGAATTAAATCAGCAGCAAAAAAAATTTTTTTTTGTTGGGCAGTTATTATTACCTAATGATAATAAAGTTTGTCATGGAGTCTAGTTTGTTTACTTAACCGTATTAACGCTTAACCTATTTAAGGGGGGGGGGGGGTAAATCTGGCTGGGTGAACTGGTCGAAAGGGTAAATTACACGAAAAAAGTTCAGAACCGCTGATATAGTACATTCAATATTTACGAAATAAGCGAGGAGCTGCATGCATATTACATAATAAGTCATCAAAAATAAACCAAGCATATGCAAAGTAAACTGCATTGGTGGACCTAAATTATTTAATTGCTCAAATATATAAACTTCTTAAATTACTAAAATATGATATAATGAATTGTTGATTGCATTACTTAATACATAATTAACGAATAAACTGTGGTGTAGGGCCTAAGTTGACCATAATAGCGTCATTATAAAATACGCTATTTACGTAAATTTTCCCGTATTTTGGAACGTTTGCGGTGGCAGAAGAAATTATTGCAGGACAAAAATATTTAAAACTAGTCTAAAATAAACCTTTAGGATGCTTTTCCTCGCTATTACAAGAAGGTAGGATGAAAATTAAAACTATAAGAAAATATTGAAAAAATGCGTATTTTGGCGCATTTTTTGGATTTTCAACGCGCGTGCGGAGGCAGAAGATATTATTGCGGATCTCTGAGATTTTACACACTCACTTTTGACGTGGAAGAGCCACTTTTCCGCGCTATTACTGTGGAAACTAAGATATTTTAACGGTATGTGCTGTTTTAAATTATTATTTTAGGATATGATTAAAAGATAAATTGGTATATTGAGGTGTTACTATGCTAGATGGGTAATGGCAATTTTTGTGCTAAGTGATGGACATAGTTGCCACATATGCCTAGCAAAGGAATGACTAGAGCATCTTGTAAATGATTTGTTGAAATTTCAGTTATAAATATGCGTAGAAAACATCATTACATGGGTAAACCCTTTATATTAAAATCTAGTTTTAATATGTCGAACCTTCATGTTAGTATACTCATGTTTTCATTTTCTTAGAGCACTATTATATATATATATATATATATATATATATATATATATATATATATATATGAATAGAAACGACATAAGTATTAAGGAACGTTTCTGCACACGAGGAAGAGAAATCACGAATAAATGAAAAATGAGGCGAACCGCCCGGGAATCGAACCCAGGGCCTTCCAATTGCCGGTTGGATGCGCTACCATTACACTACGGACCTCGATCATTCACAAATCGAAATTCTCCTACATAGGGCAGAAACCAATGCCCTGAGAGGGCACCCTCGCAAATCGTGAATATGTGCATTTAACTGCAATGACCACGCAGTATATAAATGAATAGAAACGACGTAAGTATTAAGGAACGTTTCTGCACACGAGGAAGAGAAATCACGAATAAATGAAAAATGAGGCGAACCGCCCGGGAATCGAACCCAGGGCCTTCCAATTGCCGGTTGGATGCGCTACCATTACACTACGGACCTCGATCATTCACAAATCGAAATTCTCCTACATAGGGCAGAAACCAATGCCCTGAGAGGGCACCCTCGCAAATCGTGAATATGTGCATTTAACTGCAATGACCACGCAGTATATAAATGAATAGAAACGACGTAAGTATTAAGGAACGTTTCTGCACACGAGGAAGAGAAATCACGAATAAATGAAAAATGAGGCGAACCGCCCGGGAATCGAACCCAGGGCCTTCCAATTGCCGGTTGGATGCGCTACCATTACACTACGGACCTCGATCATTCACAAATCGAAATTCTCCTACATAGGGCAGAAACCAATGCCCTGAGAGGGCACCCTCGCAAATCGTGAATATGTGCATTTAACTGCAATGACCACGCAGTATATAAATGAATAGAAACGACGTAAGTATTAAGGAACGTTTCTGCACACGAGGAAGAGAAATCACGAATAAATGAAAATGAGGCGAACCGCCCGGGAATCGAACCCAGGGCCTTCCAATTGCCGGTTGGATGCGCTACCATTACACTACGGACCTCGATCATTCACAAATCGAAATTCTCCTACATAGGGCAGAAACCAATGCCCTGAGAGGGCACCCTCGCAAATCGTGAATATGTGCATTTAACTGCAATGACCACGCAGTATATAAATGAATAGAAACGACGTAAGTATTAAGGAACGTTTCTGCACACGAGGAAGAGAAATCACGAATAAATTAAAAATGAGGCGAACCGCCCGGGAATCGAACCCAGGGCTTTCCAATTGCCGGTTGGATGCGCTACCATTACACTACGGACCTCGATCATTCACAAATCGAAATTCTCCTACATAGGGCAGAAACCAATGCCCTGAGAGGGCACCCTCGCAAATCGCGAATATGTGCATTTAACTGCAATGACCACGTAGTATATAAATGAATAGAAACGACGTAAGTATTAAGGAACGTTTCTGCACACGAGGAAGAGAAATCACGAATAAATGAAAAATGAGGCGAACCGCCCGGGAATCGAACCCAGGGCCTTCCAATTGCCGGTTGGATGCGCTACCATTACACTACGGACCTCGATCATTCACAAATCGAAATTCTCCTACATAGGGCAGAAACCAATGCCCTGAGAGGGCACCCTCGCAAATCGCGAATATGTGCATTTAACTGCAATGACCACGTAGTATATAAATGAATAGAAACGACGTAAGTATTAAGGAACGTTTCTGCACACGAGGAAGAGAAATCACGAATAAATGAAAAATGAGGCGAACCGCCCGGGAATCGAACCCAGGGCCTTCCAATTGCCGGTTGGATGCGCTACCATTACACTACGGACCTCGATCATTCACAAATCGAAATTCTCCTACATAGGGCAGAAACCAATGCCCTGAGAGGGCACCCTCGCAAATCGTGAATATGTGCATTTAACTGCAATGACCACGCACTATATAAATGAATAGAAACGACGTAAGTATTAAGGAACGTTTCTGCACACGAGGAAGAGAAATCACGAATAAATGAAAAATGAGGCGAACCGCCCGGGAATCGAACCCAGGGCCTTCCAATTGCCGGTTGGATGCGCTACCATTACACTACGGACCTCGATCATTCACAATCGAAATTCTCCTACATAGGGCAGAAACCAATGCCCTGAGAGGGCACCCTCGCAAATCGTGAATATGTGCATTTAACTGCAATGACCACGCAGTATATAAATGAATAGAAACGACGTAAGTATTAAGGAACGTTTCTGCACACGAGGAAGAGAAATCACGAATAAATGAAAAATGAGGCGAACCGCCCGGGAATCGAACCCAGGGCCTTCCAATTGCCGGTTGGATGCGCTACCATTACACTACGGACCTCGATCATTCACAAATCGAAATTCTCCTACATAGGGCAGAAACCAATGCCCTGAGTGGGCACTCTCGCAAATCGTGAATATGTGCATTTAACTGCAATGACCACGCAGTATATAAATGAATAGAAACGACGTAAGTATTAAGGAACGTTTCTGCACACGAGGAAGAGAAATCACGAATAAATGAAAAATGAGGCGAACCGCCCGGGAATCGAACCCAGGGCCTTCCAATTGCCG
>JAJOZX010000521.1:260000-295000 GCA_023014485.1 Bathynomus jamesi
AGTCATGTAAAAACTTTGGGTTACTCATTTTTTTGACCGTTCCAATCAGGTTTGATGTGTGTGCTAAAATACATACATACAAATAATCGTACATACACATACGTACATAATTACACACGTTGGTAAAGTCTCTGATCTAATGTTTACATATCCTAGTCCGGCTGACCCAACCACGTGTTTCAGTTCCAGCCAGCAAGCCAGCTTTGCTTATTACGTAGTTTCCGATCGATCTTTTCATAAATACTTTCTAAAAATTTCATAATGAAATAAAATCATTCTAATGGCATGGAACATCAAATGTGACATTGTAAACTAAAGCTATAATTCACAAAAACACAATCGTGAACGAGACAAATGCCGAGCGTCATGAGCATTCGTAAAATTCATCAAGACTGACTGACAAATTGCAAATTTCAAGATAAATTTCTACTGACTGTTAAATATTCCTACATTTCTAAAATCCAAAACCAAGTTGACGAGTACAAAAGACAAGACACCAATGGAAGTTTCTCGGAAGCTATCCGAAATGCTTCACTTAGCTTTCCCAATAAGGGGACGTTAAAAATTACGTAACGCTATTTTTGCTAAAACTTGACACCCCCACCCACTTGTAACGTTCCGTAACGCTAGACCAAACGCTATTTTTGCTATTTTTGCTAAAACTAGCTTTAAGTAATTTTTGAACGGCTCCAAAGATGTTATGTAACCCCTAATAGGGGGTGTCTGGTCTAGCGTTGTTACGGAACGTTATAAGGGGGTGGGGGTGGGGGTGTCAAGTTTTAGCAAAACTAGCATTACGTAATTTTTGAACGGCCCCTAAGGATGAGAGTACTGAACTAAAATCTAAACTGCTCACACTCGAAGTACCCACTTTTGAGGATGACAGAGCCAAATTTCAGTCATTTATTGAAAAATGTCATTGTCTTACAGGTAATAAAAACTACTTTACAGATGTTGACAAATTTAGTTATTTAGTGAACTATTTGAAAGGCGAGCTATAGGTACTTTTTATTCTGTGCCATTAGAATTACTTACAGGAATTACATGAACAGATAATGAAATTGTACATGACTTGGCTCTTAATGTAATAAATACGCGAACTCCGAAAGACAACGATGATAATTTCCATGACTTTTACTGTGAATTTGAATGTCTCACTGGACGACTTAAAATCAATGATTTAAACATGCCAGAGTCAGCTTCGTTCATGAAGCTTCTGTTTTTTTAAAAACTCCCTTCTCAGATCAGAGATACTTCATCAGAGAACAACTGACACCCTAGCCTTGATAAGCTAAGAGAAGATTTTCCAACTGTACTTGCTCTTTACAAATCCAATTACACTCACCAAAAAATTAACACAACAAAAGAAAGATCCAACAATTCAGAAAAACAAAAACCTAACACAAAATTTCAAAATTTACCAGGTAAATACAAATACAAAACCAAATTTTTAGAAAATAAAGGTACGAGGAAAAGACTCAAAGAACTCCACTTTACAAAACTTTAATATAACTGCTTTTGAGTCTGACCCCATAGCATTCAAATTTTGTTCCAGTAATGAACACAGTTGTACAAATTGTCCCAAATACACAAAGTTTTGGACAAGATCAAAACGTTGTGAATAATTAAATTTATGCAGAAAAATGCACTAGATTTGGATACAACAAGATTGAATGCAAATCAAATTTGAAGATTTGCAATAGTTTTGACCATGTCACTTCCATGTGTAATACACAAAAGGACAAGGAGAAAACTAACAAACAGTCCGAACAAACACAAACAGAAACAAACTCAAAATACTATGAATGGGCACATCTGTTCCTCTGGTATTAACAAAAATTCAGAAATTCTTTTACCACCTACCACCTTGGAAATTCAGAACAAAGAGGGCAAGTAGTACAGGTTAGGTGTCTCTTGGATACTTGTTCACAACAAACATTCATAACCAGTGTTAAACACTGGGAGAAAAAAATGTTACTTCAAAAACAAAAGGAAAATATAAATCTCTCTATGTCCTCATTTGTTAACAAAAAACCCAGTACGAGCCAGTTTTAAAACTGCAAATGTAACTTTAACTCTTGATGAAACATTTGAAATCCTTAAGGTTGTCGTTGTGGACAGAGTACAGTAGAACAAGAAAAATTACAAATAGCTGGGTTAAAACAAACTTTACTGCAACTTCAAACCAAATACAAATGCACAATAGCTAACAAAACCCTTAATATAGGTGTAGTCAGTGACATACATACGTTCATGGGGGCTGACTATCTTTATCTTGTTCATAGAGGCATCATAAAAATTGGGGATGCGACAGCCATACAAACTCCCACTGGTATTGCACCCTTGGGAGATATAACTAAGTACAATCTTAATACTACTGACACAAAAAACACAGAACAGGATCAAAATTAAAGTAAAATCTCTACATTCACTAATTTTTGACTGTGTAATAAACTTGAACAACAAAAACACTGTAGTAACTTCATAACATTCGAACAATAATAATTCAACCTTGGTTGAAAGGTTACAACAGTTGTATTGACAGAACAATTTAGTGATACATTACAACACAAAGACAATCAATACTATGTGGAGCTGCTTGGAAAATACCCTGTCCAGAAATAATGGACAATTTGAAAGTAACTAAGGTACATCTGTATAAAAACCACAGAAAACTTAAAAATGACAATCTCTTAGAACAATGTGACATTGTATTTAAAGAACAGATGGAAAGGGGCTTCATTGAAGAAGTTACTGATGAACCCTTTAAGAAGCAAGGTTGTCATTATTTAACACACACAGGTGTTTACAGAGAATACTCATCCACAACTAAACTACGAGTGGTATACAATTGTAGTTTAAAGAACACAAATTCTGTTAGTTTAAATGATTGTCTCATGGAAGGCCCAAATCTCGTCTCAGATCTTGTAAAAAATTTCCTTTGCTTCCCCTCAGACAATTATGCAATACACTTTAGCTCGTCCCTGACGTAATTTACGACTCACTGTGGAATTTCCTGCCTATATATATTTTTTCTCTGGCGGAACACGCCGGAACGCCGTTCCGGTGACTTTTATTTTCAACATGCATAAGAAAACTTAATGCCTTTATTTTCATTCTTTTTTTTTAGTTACGCACAAAATTTTAGGAATAGCAAGGACCTTTTTTTTATTAAGATGTTCACGGGGTGGGATGGAGTAACAAATACAAAGGTTGGAGGAAATTTATATCAGTTTCCGAACCTTCCTTTCCAGAAAAAAGGTGTGTACATATATAATATATATATATATATATATATATATATATTAGTGGTGGATCGGATATCCGCGTCATTTTTAACATCCGCATCCACACTTCTGACTGCGGATGTTATGCGGATATTACCTCTAATAAGTTATGCAATTTACAATTAAAGTAGCTTATAAAGTAGCTTATAAGGCCCAGTCATGCACATTTCATGTAAAGTATTAATTAATTATTAATGAACAAACAAATATATAAACCTCAAAATATAAATACTTGGTAACGCAGAAAATTGAATGAAACTTGTTTCATTGAATTTTCTGTGGCTGAAACTCTTGAGAAAGTTATTATTTTTATCATAATGAAAACATTAATATTAATTTTAATTCTTATGCATTGCCTGCCATAATAGTAATATCACGAAATTTTAAAAATTATGTCATATATTCATAATTCTATATTATATTGATAGATTAACTAAATATCCGCATCCGCAGATATTGAAATTAAAAATCCGCATCCGCAGATGTTGAAAAACTGACATCCGGTCCACCACTAATATATATATATATGTGTGTGTGTGTGTGTGTGTGTGTGTGTGTCACAATACAATAACCTAGAAAGTTCAGTTGTACAAACAGACTCGATTTTGCAATTGTACTTTCCTCAATTAAGGATTAAATCAACACCCATATGTCGTCATTCGTCACAAAGTTCACAATCCATATGTGCCGAACCAATACAACAAAATTATAATCTATAAATCTCAATCACCCGCCGTCTGAGTTGCCGCGGGCCAAACCAAAGCTCTCCTCAGGCAATACGTTGCACAACAGTACACAAATCTGGAGGTTAACATTTACTGATAAATTTTAATGTAAGATTAACCGGACGCTTGGAAGAGAAAGTGATTCAAGCGCAGTTTTTGTACTGATTTTTGCCTTTTGTCAAAAAGTGACTCAAGTATTTGAATCCGCGCTCTGCGAGCAGAGTACATACCCTCGAAGCGACTCGACTCTCACTTTGTAAGAAGAAAACCGTGGTTAGAAGCGACTCAAGTACCTGAATCACTTCTCGAGTTTTAATGTTCTGAATGCACTTGAATCGCTTCCACTTCCAAGTGTCCAATTTAAACGTTTATTTTACATTAAAATTTGTTAGTTTGTAAACGCTCAACGTAACTAACTTTAAGGTTAACGTAATTTAGTCAATGTTAGGTTAGGTTAACTATGAGATAAGAATTTTCATCTAAGTAATGAAATTTTCATCATGGTGAATGAACTCACTTCATAATTGCGCTATGATGAAAGTATTTTATCATTTCCCCGCGTTTTCATAGAAAAAAATTTCATCAAAGTAATAACAAGACAATAATAAGACAAATCTGTTTTTCACCAAATTCCGAGACTTCACTGGACAAAACATCGAGACTCTAAAAAGAGAAAAGAAAACCAAACCTAATAACTTGTTGATTTCATGTCACGTCGATCAGATGTCAGAAACTTTTCTCGAATGAGTGTGTGGTTGTGTGAGTGATTAATGAGTGAACCCCATTCAATGGAAATGGCTGCAAGGTTTACATAAGCGCAACAATCCCTGAGAAAAACGACATTATTATTCTTAAGAAACAAGCGAATAAACATAAATACTTACTTAAACAAAAAAAAACCATAAGCGGTAAACAATGACATATTAGCGCCATATAAGTGCTAACATTTTTTTTTAAAGCACCCTGTATATCTGAGGCTGAGTGTATAATCCCTCATACAGAAGGGTGAAAAAAGTAAATAGACACCAAGATGATTGTTATCAAGAACGAATGGCAAAGCTCATCACTGGAACGTCAGAACGTGTGTCACCTTTACATGATGGAAAGGGGAAAACTCTATAAATAATAAAAAAAACTTTGCGCGGTTTTGAGCAGAGTTGAGCAGAGTAACAAATATCTCTTTCGCTCAGTCACCTGTTATGATTGGCTGATCGCGTAAAGTGGGTGGAGCTAATGTCTGTCGCTCAGTCGCCCGTTCGTGTCGGATCTACCAAGATGAGCGGCGTTAAAGCTCACGAAGCCGAAGGCGCGGCTTGTCTGTTATTATTTATTCGCTTTTATCATCGAATCAAAAACTATGGAAAAACCGAAGATGTCTATTTACTTTTGCCAACCCTCGTAAACGCATACATCTATGATATCTTCTATACCAGCGGTGTCCAACACGTTCGCCACTCGCCACATGCGGCGAATCGGCCATTTGATATGTAGCGAATTGGTTCTTGTATAAATATTGAATTTAGTTTGAATTTCACCATAATTAACAAAAATGTTTTCTCTTGTTTCAGATATGGATAAGTTTGTGATTAAAAAATGGAAAAATGAAACCGACAGAAGTGTTGGTTCAACTGATAATGAAGAAGCTAACACTTCAGCTAATACTGCAACAAAGAGAAGGCGAGATTGGAAGAACATTGCGCGTAAATTTCACGACGAATGAGAGTTGGAATTTACTGTCATGAAAATTAATGAAAAACTGGCGTCCATACTGTACAAAAAAAAACATTCAGCGAAAACAAGGTGGACAGTGTAAGAAAAAAAACATTTTCAAAATGCGGACCACCGAGAGTTTGATTGGAAGTTTCCTATGGGTAAACAAAATCGAGTGGACGAAATCGCTCATGAAGAAATGCTAGCAATTCGTGGGCTAAAGACCGCACTCGTGGTACTGATATTTTTTAAGCTTTCAAAGATATTGCGGAGGAGTTTGAATTGGATTTGAAGAATTTAGCTTCAGTCGCAGTGATTTGATTAATAAATTTTAAATATTTGCAATTTCAATGTTTTATTCTAAACTCATACTGAATTCCTGTTTATCCTGTTTATCTATTCGTTCCAATTTATGAATGTGAAAATAATATAAAACTCGTGTTGGGCACCGCTGTTTTATACCATGTGGCGAATACAGGTAAAATTTCGCCACAATGTTGGCGAGAATCAAAATCCTGTTGGACACCGCTGTTCTATACTATAAAAAGCCAGTCTTGTCTGTAGACACTATGTATGCGATTGGTTGAAAGATAATGACATCATGGACACACGTCATAAAATATAGAAAACAACACGGCAATGAAAATATTAAGCTTCACATTCGAACCCATTGTATCAAGATTTGTGAAGCTTAAGATTTTCATGGCTGCGTTCTTTTGACATAAAACTATTGACTCCCAGAAGTTGGGGGGCCTGCGACCCCCCAATTACTGAGGGCGAAGACCAAAGCACGCGTGTCTAGCTAAATACTAAGTTTTGTCTGAGGCCCATCTCACACGGGCGTTTGTTGCTGTTTTTCACCGCCGAATCGCGCTTCGCTTACAACTGATTGTAGCCGTTTACAGTGAGGAAAAATCGGTGTTTCAAAATATATCGAATGCATTAATTAATCGCTATTCAGTGACAACATTTTGAACATTTTTAAATCCCGATTATTGCCGCTTAATATACAGGGTGTCCCATAAGTCCGGATTCATAGGAATATTTATTTTAAATAAAATCTACGAAAGTAATACATTAGAACCGAAACAAATGTTCGAATTGATGCGGGTTACACTCCTGAGGAAAAGGCCTCCGGAGGCCTTTTCCTCAGGAATGTAACTCGCTTCCATATTAGCCATTGCGCGTTATTCTACTCGCAGTAAAAAAAAGTTCCCAAAACAAGACATCAGTTTGAACATTTGTTTTAGTTCTAACGTATTAATTTTGTATATTTTATTTAAAATAAATTTTCTTACGACACCAAATTTATGGGACACCCTGTATAAACGGTTACAATCGGTTTTAACTTCGCTGATCTTACGGGAAGCGGTGTTACGACATGGCTACAATATAGAACATATAACTACATTAGGTATGATTATGATTAAGGGAGTTATCAAAAATTTAGTCAGCTTAAATAGAGTATATTGAGCAAAATAATGATATGTTAAGTTATAATGGGTGGGGTTAAATTTGGTTACGTTTGTTAAATTCTAATTCATCAAATTAAACTGGGTTTGATATAGGTTTGTGTAAAAATTATGGTTGTTACACAACAATTGGTTTGTATTACATAGAAATAAACTAAAGATATCAACAAAAACAGAAGAAAATTGCAGATATTCCGAGTTGTTGGTCCAGTATGTGTAGAGCAAACTTCAGGTGACATGAATGAGCTTTGTGATTGGAACGAGTGAATCTGTGTTGCCTAGGAGAGGAAATACAAACTTGTGATGCATCTTTCTCTCTCTCTCTCCTCTCTCTCTCTCTCTCTCTCTCTCTCTCTCTCTCTCTCTCTCTCTCTCTCTCTCTCTCTCTCTCTCTCCTCTCTCTCTCTATATATTATATATAGATATATATATATATATATATATATATATATATATATATATATATATTTATATATATATACAACTCAGAATGGTTCCCTGAGAACATTATATGTTAAACACAGACCGTGCATGGAACAAGGAACTCTTCTGGAAAATTAAATCCACTATAGTCCGGATAAGTAATGGTAAATGACAAATACCATAGTTTTTTCTTTTTCATGATTTTAGCCCGACGTGGGCAACGGGTCTCTCGCAAAGAGATCCCATAAATATAGCTTCCCTCACCAGCTATCTGCAAAGCAGACAGGATCCAGCTTTGGGAAAGCTGGATCCTGTCTGCTTTGCAGATAGCTGGTGAGGGAAGCTATATTTATGGGATCTCTTTGCGAGAGACCCGTTTGCCCACGTCGGGCTAAAATCATGAAAAAGGGAAAAAAACTATGGTATTTGTCATTTACCATTACTTATTCGGACTATAGTGGATTTAATTTTCCCAGAAGAGTTCCTTGTTCCATGCACGGTCTGTGTTTAACATATATATATATATATATATATATGCAAATAACTGCAATGACCGCGCAGTATATAATGAATAGAAACGACATAAGTATTAAGGAACGTTTCTGCACACGAGGAGGAGAGATAACGAAATAATGAAAAATGAGGCGAACCGCCTGGGAAACGAACCCAGGGCCTTCCAATTGCCGGTCGGACGCTCTACCATTATGCTACGGACCTCACTCAATCACAAATCGAAATTCTCCCAAATAGGGCAGAAACCAATGCCCTCAGAGAGCACCCTCGCAAATCGTGAATATGCGCAAATAACTGCAATGACCGCGCAGTATATAAATGAATAGAAACGACATAAGTATTAAGGAACGTTTCTGCACACGAGGAGGAGAGATAACGAAATAATGAAAAATGAGGCGGTTCGCCTCATTTTTTCATTATTTCGTTATCTCTCCTCCTCGTGTGCAGAAACGTTCCTTAATACTTATGTCGTTTCTATTCATATATATATATATATATATATATATATATATATATATATATATATATATTAATATTATATATATATATATATATCTATATATATATATATATATTAGGGCGGTTCAAATAAATGAAAATTAAAAATTCGAGCAAGCATGTACTTTTTTTATTAGACTTAAGAACATAAAACTCTGAGACGAATTTGAGTGGAATCCGAGAGTATTTACTCGGTGCTCAAGCATTAGAATATGTACAGTGGGTGAATTGGATAAATAACATTTAGATAACCAATGAATTCGCACAATAACGTTCAGAGATGGCATAAATGCACTGATATCACCTTAATATCATACATGAAATCTAGTCGTCTGAACATTTACCGGTGGCCAATGTCGACTTATTCTGGTCAGGAAATTAGTGCCGGTGCATTTCCACTACGTGTAAGAGGAACTGCTTTTGAGTCTCGGCTTTGGTAATGGTTGCATTGAAATTCTTTATCATGGACACGCCCCTTTCAGCACTGTCGTTTGTAACATTGAATCTTTACGTGGATAGGAGGGATCGTCCAATCGTCTTGTTGATTTTTCCACTCATCAGGAGATGTCCTAAGAACTCTCGGCTGATCTTGAAAGTATCAAATAAGTTGAATGACGCTGAATCGACAAAGTCTGAGAGATCCATCCTCTCAACTGAAACGTTTCCTTTGTATTTTCTCCGATCTTTCTTTAGTGTTCCTTTCTGTAATAAATTTGCTGCCTCAACCATTTTCATCTTTGTTTTCCGACAAGGTTTCAAACGAAACAAAGCCAAACCAGGAGGAGATTGTAGACACCAATCGACCAGGGAAGTACTCCGGGGGGGGGGGGGGGGGACGTTAGGCAGGAGACAGGGAATGCTGGAACTCCCGTTTCTCCTGTCACTGTCCTCCTTAGCTGATCTTTTTCGGTGTCTCATCTGCTTGAGCACACACTAAAAGTTTTGTTACCAAGTAGAAATTTGCCATGAAGGTTTTTGTAAACAAGTAGAATTAAAAAATCCACATGTTCAGTGACTTACCTGCACTAAAATTTTTCACCCCTATTACATGAACCGCCCTAATATATATATATATATATATATAATATTATATATATATATGCGCCTCGGTGGTATAGTGGTTAGCAGTGCTGACTACGAAACCACCGGTCCCGGGTTCGATTCCCGGTGACGGCAGTCAGCTCGCAGCAAACCCAGCTGTTCACCCTTCCATACAATAAAAATTGGTTGGTAGATAAATGGGTACCCTGGGTAGCCTAGTGGTTAAGACGCTGGGCTGCTGATCGGAAGGTCGTGAGATCGAGTCCGGGCGAGGACTCGTAATTTCTGACCACCCGTGTTGAGTCGTGGTTCGATTCCAGGTTAAGCTGTGGGTCTAAGATGGAGCAACGAGCTTGACCTTCGTCAGAGTGAACAATTCGGGCGTAAACAAACACCAAGGTTAACGAAAATTATATTAAAAACCCGCACGAAAACATAGAACAGAAACCGAGAATGGATAAATAAAAAAAACAGGACAACGTGGGTATAGTTGTTCGTCATACTAAGCCTAAATTCAATCAAGAAACTATAAAAACGTTATAAAATAAAAAAAACGAACAAAATAATTAACTTCAGCTGCACACAGAATATTTAGGTTGGTAAATCCGCTAACGAATTTCAACGCTTTCTCCAATATATTTTTTTGGGGGCAATCACTGCAAGGAATTGCATAAACTATGCGGCATCTCGGGATTTAATTGAAATTCAAATATTGTACAACTGGGACAAAATAAAAAAGGTTATTCTAAACAACTTTGGTGATATATAATAAAAACATAACAAATTCAACCTCCAATACAATACAACGTTCATGATGCTCTACGCAGATTGTCACCTAAATGTTCGGCTTTCCATACGTTTGCCTCTCATAGTGAACCCGCGTATTAAGCTTCCAACAGCCTAATGCACATAATACATCCTTTAGGTGAAGCCCCGATTCACTCTTCCCATTTATAGGCCTACTCTAAAATTTGTATGACGAGATGTCATTTGTATTTAAATTGAATGTCACACTCGGTCAAAGTCATTACTTGCCTCCATTCTTATTGATTCACTCTTCAAATCATTTCATTTATATTTTGTTAATGTAAATGCCAATTATTATTATCAATATCTGCACTGAAACCGTTTTTATTATAAAATTAATCGTAATGCTTATTAGTTATCACCTTACTGCATATTCATTTTCTGTTAATAATAATAATAATAATAATAATAATAATAATAATATATATACTTTAACTGCCATCTCATCCCTTTTTTACGTTGGCACAGAATCCTATAAAAAAAAATACTAATTTGTATTTTCTTTGTTTCTCATCGTAATAATTAGATTTCAAACGTTTGAAAAAGTTCCCTATATTAAACATTACATTGGGTATAAAGGTATTCCTCAGAAAAGGACGAGAATAAAAAGTTCAATACATCATTAAATAAGTGTAAAATTAGGGCAAGAGTCCATGATTGGTTGAATGTTTGGAGCTTGGTTTGAGTGTGGAGGAAATATTGTGGGTGGGCGATCGTCGGATTAAGCGTCGAAGCGTCGGATTAAGCGATGAACGGTATCAACTGGTAATCGTCAGAACAAATTGGAATACCCGTTTGTCGAACTACTCAATATATCTATATTCAGTTTATTCTCCTGTAAAACGGGAGTTTTGTTGCTCACGAGACTGGAATATTTATAAACATTGATATACTGTGTGTATATATATATATATATATATATATATCTATATATATATATAATGTTATAATGTTGTTATAATATTTCAGACCAGCAAAGATCCTAGAATCCACTCATGGCCAGTCTACCTAACCGTGTCTGTTATTGTGTACTGCACATCTCCGTGGTGGCGGAGGGAACCTACAATTTTATGTGGGTTCCGAACTATATATATATATATATATATATCATATATATATATATATATATCAAGAGAGTATAGCGAATATCATTTCTCGTGCAAGTTGTATAATGATTGCATAAAGCAGACGCATGACAGGTCATAGAGAAACAGTTGGTTGGGCCAACGCCAAAATTGTTAATGGCAAATAATAATGTACAGTGGAAAAAACAAATATTCGAATAAGTCTTGTAGTAGTGATGAAGAGTTTGTTGTCTGAATGAGAATAAATATACGTGACATTATTGGCTCATTGCAGAGACTCAAATAAGTATAAAAGTATTTGTGTAAATTGGCTTCATTGTATCTATTCCTCTTTATTTTTATTTATTTTTTTTTTCAAATTAAGACGGATTTGAGATACAAATCAACAGGACTCGGAATAAATGTTATCTATTTTCTTTGTGAAGTAAATAAATAATAACACTGCGCTAATTCCGTTCATGAAATGACACACACACACACACACACCACACATATATATATATATATATATACACTTTTAATATTCCGAAGTGTCAGTGGTGTTACTCTCCCAAAATTTCTCCCCAATATACCTATGAGTTATCACGCATAGGTAATATGCATATGCATCGTTGCCCCTCTCCAATATATATATATATATATATTAATTCCCCGCAAGGGGGTTCTAAGCTCGTGCTCTTGAGTGCTCTTTGTACTCGTTTGTACGTGCTTGTTCCTGGAGGTTTCACGTGCGCCCTCCCGGCCCTAGCCCCAAGGATGATGGGGCTCGACCCTGCAGTCCTTGTCATCCTTGGTCTTTTTCCACTTCGACTGTCCCCTCCACCCTTTCTTTTTCCTCTGTCTTTCCTCTCACTTTTTCTTTGTTTTTCCGCTGAGATATGCCCTTTAAATAGAGGCGAATCGGTTCTTCCTGAACTAAAAAAAAAAAAAAAATATATATAATTATATATATATAATGCGCCTCGGTGGTGTAGTGGTTAGCGTCGCTGACTACGAATCCATCGGCCCCGGGTTCAAGACCCGACGGCAGCCGGCGCACAGCAAAACCCAGCTGTTCATCCTTCCACACAATAAAAGAAAGTGGTTGGTAGATAAATGGGTACCCTAGGTGGTCTAGTGGTTAAGACGCTGGGCTGCTAATGGGGCGTGGTTCGGATTCCACGTTAAACTGTAGGTCTAAGGTGGAGTGAAAAGCTTGACCTTCGTCAGATTGAACAATTCGGGCGGAAGCTAACCAAAGGTTAAAGGTTGTCGCAATATGTTAAGTAAAATTATACTTAATATAGGTTTCCCGTAAAACGATTGTTTACAGCAGAATAACATCCTTTAACTCCCATTTATGTAATCCCCCTTTACCCTTTATTAGTGATGGGACGATACCAAAATTTTTAACGATTCCGATTCCGATTCCGATTCCACTAAAAAGTCTCGATTCCGATTCCGATTCTCAATATTTTTAAATATAATTCTATACTTGTTTTTCTGGAAATTGTCATATTTTACTCTGGTAAGATTAACTATTTACATTATGAGTATGGTAATATAAATTATAAATTATAATAGATTGGTTTAAAAATAAAAATCAACTGTAAGTTGTAACAATTCATTTTAATCTTCTTGATTACACATCATGGATATACATGTTTTAATGTACTGTATAGCTACAATACAATAAAAATAAAATTTGTTATCCTCTTTCATTTAAATTTTGAAGTTTACATTGCAAAACTGGTTCAATTAAAAGTTAAAGAATCGTTTTAAGAATCGGAAATCATGGTACAATTCTCTCGATTCCGATTCCGATTCCGATTCCTGAAAAATGCTCGATTCTTCCGATTCTCGATTCCGATTAATCGTCCCATCACTACCCTTTATGCGTATGTAACTGCGTGTATCGTGATGAGAGCTTAGATATCGAGAAGTCACTGTGCCTAAGAATTGATTAGGGAGTCATCTACAAAAAGAAATCCATTCCCTCCACTCGTTCGTTGTCTCCATGACTCCCTAACTAACTCCATAAACTCTTTAAGAATAAATTTCAAAGAATAATTTATCGTTATCACTATTCTTTGCAAAAAACACTCCGCTCGATAGTCGACGGTGATAGATTCCTCGTGAGAAGAGAGATTCAAATCCCACGGCCCAGAAGATGTACTGTAAGCTTCGAAAAACAAACATTGGGGTGTGTATATATATATATATATATACACTAACACCGCTTCCCGTTGATCAGCGAAATTAAGCGACATTGGGTCGGATAGTAGTTGGATGGGAGACCGTCCGCTGCGTCCAGACTATGTAGCGACCATTGGTTCGGATCCAACGTAAAGCTGTAGGTCCGCTCCGTTATATGAACTTAGATGTTGCGAAGGGGGTTAAACAAACCCAATCATCATCATATGTATATGTTTATTTTTTACGCATTTGTCACTTTAAATGGTTTGTATTTCTTTTATTTACTAACATAAAAGCACGAGATTGTTGCGAGTACCTTCTCTACACATAGGGAATTAGGTCCCTAGTGAAAAACATGATCTATGTGATGTCTTCTCAGCTCACGATACTCGCAAGATACTTTCGACGGAAGAGTCCTGTCCAACAGACTTCCTGCAGCTGATGATAAAGAAATATTATGGCTACCAACATCACCAGATCTAAACCCCTCTGACTTTTATCCGTGGGGCTATTTAAAAGACAGAGTGTTTAAACAGAATCCACACACACACAGTAGAAGACGTGAAAGCATCAACTGAACAAGAAATTTCTCGGACTTCAACAGATACTCTCTCCTTAATTAAAGGACTGCAAAATTTTGTTGTTCTTGCGCAAAGAGTTAACCCATTAGTGCCTATTGGTAGAATGCAATAATGACAAACAATTGTGGTGGTAGGAAATTCTACCACTGGGCAATGATGGGTTAATGAGATGAGAGGACATCTCACAAAGCATGTTTTGCACTAGGAGAGTAGTGTGTAGAGAATTTTCAGTAACTGTTTCATGTTTTTACTTCAGTAAATAAAAAACATACAAACCTTTTAATGTGAAAAACGTGTAAAAAAAATCACCATATATATATATATATATATATATATATATAAATGGAGGTGGGGTTATCAGAAGCAGTAGGCCTATGAAATATAGTTTGGAAGTGATCTGTTGAAGTAATAGCCTAAATGCGTTATCCTCTTATCCCGCGATGCTACACAGGCTTCTGTTAATGGTCTTTACCGGCAATTAATAAAAAAGTAACCATTAGGAGATAAATACTGTGCTCTCGTCTCTTAAACGAAAGACTTTATCTCATTTGAAACAAAACTCTCTCTCAGATGCTTAAATTTTATCTCTGAAATCTTTCAAGTTATCAATTTTACTCAAAATGTTTTTAAAATCGAGAAATAATTGCGTAATTAACAAAATTAAAAAGGTACTGGAAATGGTTTAATTTTTAGTATTGGAAAAGGCGAAACTGAAGCGTGTGTTTACAATAATAACTATATTCTGATAAGTTTGCCATGTTTTTCTAAAATGCCTTTTGGTTTCGTGAAAATGCATCTCGAATGCGCTCTTAATTGCCAGATTTAATAGTTATCGTACAATCTCCCAAAATCATCGCATTTCCTTACGAACTTTGGCTTTAAAGATTCGATAAAACTTACTTATTCCTCATTTCTTTATGGAATTATCAGTTGATAACGTGGCTGAAAAATAATACCTAAATGAAATAAGCATTGAAATTACCTTTTAAGGACTTCACAAAGAAATAACCGAATCTAGGAGATACATAACTGGGACACAATACGAGTGAGAATCATAAAAAGTGATACCTACCTATTTCAATATGGATTTCAGCCAGACGTTCGCTTTGATTGACAGTCCAATAAGCCCGACTCTAAAATATAAAAACATTGAATCAATCATATCTCATTTGGCTCAAAAGCGACACTTGGGGCGAGGATCAAATAATCAACATAAAAATAGATTTTTTTTTTCACTCCAAACTTCGAGTTCTGCTTTCAACACTACCATTATAAGTCCGCAAATTATAACCCGATAAAGCCATTAGCAGTTCTAAGGACCTCTGATAAAAGTGTTGGAATCGCCTCTAGAACCAAATTATCTGGATTTGGTGAGAAAAAATGTCCATAGGAAAAAGTTCATTACAAAGTCTTTTTCATGTTATGTACTCATTATTATATAACAATCCTCTCCTATATTTCAGATAATAACATCAATATACCCTAATTCAGATTTCATATTATATATATAATGTGTATATATTATATATATATATATATACACACACTCGTGTACATATAATTCCTCGTCTCTCTCTCTCTCTCTCTCTCTCCTCTCTTCTCTCTCTCTCTCTCTCTCTCTCTCTCTCTCTCTCTCTCTCTCTCTCTCTCTCCTATCGCTATTATAATGGACACTGCTCTTCTGAACTCTAACTGCATGCCTCCTCCTTTGAGGAGAGCACGCAGTACCAAACTTTCGACCCATTTTCATTCCTTTTCTGTCCAGTTTTAACGCAAGAGTTAACCGGTATTTCAATCTTTCATTTACTTAACCAGTCAATTCTGACACAATCTTCCTCATTCCATCTTTCCCCCCGTCTATGACCTCCAATCTTTCAAATGCGGAATTTCCAGGCATCTCAAAAACCTTGGACTTTGAGTTTTGCTCTCTTCTTCTTCTAGGGGGGGGGGAGCGTTTCTGTGGGCATTCGCCCTTGGCCCCCTTCTTCCTGCATAATATATATATCGGGTGGTCCGAAAAAAATGACGCATTTTTTAAAAATTAATATCTCAGTAACCCCCTTCCTTATCATGACAATTTTTATATGCAAGATACTTTCAAACTTCTTTTTTTGAATGCAAGAAACGGAATTCTGATATCTTTATAGTTTTCTCGCAATTAACAAAAGTAACAACATGGGTCAAAAAAACGAATATCATGAGAAAGGAAAAATTTAATCAGAAATTTAACTAATTAATTACAGTAAATGATCGATTGGACCACCACTCTGTTGACACACTAATCTAAGTCTTTCTTCCACACAAAAATAATACTTCTTACTTCATTAATGCCAATTTCTTGCCAAGATTCAAGTATTTACTTTTTAATTCTGATTCGGTGAATTTTTCTCGTCGACCTCGGTAAACCTTCTCTTTTAGTAACTCCCAAATTGAGTAGTCCATAGGATTACAATCTGGGCTTTGTGGTGGCCACTCATTTTTCGTTATTAATTTTGGTTATTGCTAATCAGAAACGACTGTGTGGCGTAGCTTGTATGCGACGGTGCTCCATTTGTTGAAATATGAAATCATTTTCTTGATACAGGCGACGACAATCCGGCAACAATTTTGTTCTTAAAAGTTCAATGTAATTTGCAGAATTCACCTTTGTCTTTTCAGTTTCAATAAAATGAACATCTGTCTTGCCATTCCAAGAGACCCCTGCAGATATCATAACCTTTTTGGAGAATCTTGACGTTTCATGATACAATCTGTTTATTGAAATGTCACACTTTTTACCACGCCCGTAGACAACATCATTTTGACGGTTTCGCGGAATTTCTAGAGTGAAATCTTTTTCATCCGTGAAGACTATCTTTTTAATATCAACGACAGAGAAATTATCAAGTAACTTTCTGCACCTTGTTTTTCTTTTATCCTTAACAGTATCACTTTTTCTAGAAGATACTATTCTTTTGAAGGCTTTAGTTTTTGTGCTTTAATTATTCGGTGTACAGAAGAAGTCTTTCCAATATTCAAATGTTTAGCAATTGTTCTTTGTGACAAATGACTTCCTGGTTTATCTTCTTGAGAGCAGATTTTATCGTTGATGTAATCCACATTTTCTGGAACCGAAGCTGTTTTAGGTCTACCGCTTCCTGGTTTTCTGGCAGTACTTCCCGATTCGCGAATCTTCTTTAAGAGTCTTTCCACTGCACGCCTTTTCCACTTTTTGCCGGGAAACTCTTGCAATAACCTTCCAGTCTTCCATCCTTTTTCACAGTAACAATTTTAATGAGAATACGATCTTCCTCTGACAACATCATTAAGGGTACTGACGAATTGTTAAAAAATAAAAATATCCACAATTTGACTTGTTCATTCCTGTAGAGTTTTGTAATAACTTGCAAAAATATCGCATGATATCGTATAAAAATGATGTATAAAAAACGGATATTATATTGCGATTTTTGTTTTTTTGACCCATGTTGTTACTTTTGTTAATTGCGAGAAAACTATAAAAGATATCAGAATTCCGTTTCTTGCATTCAAAAAAAGAAGTTTGAAAGTATCTTGCATATAAAAATTATCATGATAAGGAAGGGGGTTACTGAGATATTAATTTTTAAAAAATGCGTCATTTTTTTCGGACCACCCGATTATATATATATATATATATATATTTGGGAGTCAGTCAATAAATTCACGGAATTTATTATTCGTGTTTGTAATGAAACAATTTCATGAATTTATTGACTGGACCTCGCATAATACCTGGGCTATTCCCAATTTTAAACCGAAATCCGAATTACTGGGAATATAGAATCAAAAGCACGTACGGAATCAGTGTATAGATTTGATTGGGGCATTTATGGGTACGAAAATAAATTTTCGAGCTTCGAAATTATCTAGGACATTAATACAAAACACTTTCTGAAGAGGCAAAACCATTAGTTAAAAGCAAATCATATTCTATGATTTTGCAATTGACGGATCACATTTTGAAGTCAGCTTGGCAACCCTTTAGATTCAATTGGAATGAAGACTAAGATAGTAACAATTGCCCGAAATACATTTCGAAAACTGTAACTTTTTCGTACGTTAAAATATTGCAATGCATAAGAGTATTTTAATAATTTCCTTGTTGCTTCTTTTAATGAATGAAATGAAGCATCGTTGGTTTTTCCGCGAGAAAATTCTGCACTCCCTCCTGAACCTGAAGGTTAACGTCGTGGCCCATCTGGCAACGCCGCTTCCTTTAGATTAGCGAAGTTAAGCGACATTGGGTCTGGGTAGTAGTAGTAGTTGGATGGGGGACCTATCCTCCGCGCCGGATAATGTAGCGACCCATGGCTCGGATCCCACGTAAAACTGTAGGTCCCCTCCGTCATACGGCCTTAGATGTTGCGAAGGAGGTTAAACAACCCCATCATTACTTTATGAGCAATTCCAACTGACACGGGCGTGCTTGCTTACTAGAACCATCACCAAACCAACCGCACGCGGAGTCCGGGTCAGGAGCCTGACCCGCCCATACCCATAGCCCAATCTCCGCGTCAAAGTTTGACCCACGTATGGAGAAGATACACGGGAGGTCAGATAGGTTAAATAGATAGATAAAGAGTGTGTCGATGACTTTGGCCTACGCATAATTTGGGAGTATCGCCAAAAACATCACACTTTTGCGGTCCAAGATTTAGATCAATCTTAATACGGGTGTCCGAATCGCGTAACTTCGTTCATTTCGTGCTGATACTGTATAAACAGAAAGCGTTAAAATTGGCTCTAAAATTAAAGTTAGTCTTTCGAGTTAATCTCGTCTTAACCAACACCAAATTCTTATTTATTACGAAAATAAACTTTGTTTCATGTTTGAAAAGTTTATTCGTGTTTAGGACAAAAATTATCATTAAGAAAATATTCTCAATTGCGATAAGTTGAATTAATTTTACCCTTTGACAACAGACGGAACTTTCAATCTCACCAGAAATAATAATATAAATTGTATCGCAACGCGACGTTTTTATAATTACTTTTGCGTGTTTACATCGTTGCTTAAATTATACTTGTATTTCTGACTGTATTGCGTCGAAACCTTTTCAGCCAAATTATGATAATTAACGGTAACTGCGTTAATATACAGAAATAAATTGAAGACGTGGGTATATGAAGCGTTTGAAATTAGTGAGATTCGGAGTTCTTCATCCAGTTTGTGTAGAACAAACCCGAGGTGATATGAATGTACTCGTGACTGAAACGAGTGTATTGTGTCGCTGTGCTAAGAAACACAAACTTGCGGTGCATATTGCTGCCGATGTATCACGCAGTCGGACCTATGCAGCTAGGAGTGTCCGCAATGCAAACGTCGTGGCCACGCTGTGACACGGATTCCTGTTCGGTCAGCGAAATTAAGCTACGTCGAATCTGTTCACGAGCTGTATGGGGAACCGCGTTCCGCGTCCACATGGTGTAACGGCTAGGGCATGGTTAATGAATCATTTTTATAAGAAAGAGCTTTATTGTTTCTGTTGCGTGAGATAAGACCGAAGAAAACATTTTGCTCAAACATTTAGTTTTTGCTTCAGTTCAAGAAATCAGGCATGGGCGGATTACACAGTTTATCCACGCAAAAAGGTGCCAAATTCAAATGATACATTACAAAATTTAAGGTAAAATGATGCTGAAATTATGAGGAAAATTAATCATTTCCTACCATTTTCTAGAAATATTTTTTTGGTTAATTAATTATTAAATTCGAAGCAATGATTAACTGATTAATCAGAACCATGACCACTCCATAGCTGTTCAGACGAAGGCTAATCAGGCAATTAACAAGTAAGCAATAACAGAAACCTTATAATTTCTTATCCTTTCTCACTGCATCAACAATACATAAATATTAGTTTTTGAAAGGCAGACTCGCAGAATTTGAACTTTCTATTACTGTTGCATGAAAAATGGAGATTATTGTCGTACGAAAGAGATATATATATTACTGTTGCATTGCCCATTAAAAACTTTGTTATAAATGAAGCAAACATACCCTCTGAAAGCATTATTCAAACTGTCATTCATTTTAAGCGGGCGGGTCATTTCATTAGCACTCCTGACCTAAACCGAGGCGGGTCTAAGCAAATTTAACCTCTGATGACCTATAGTGTGGCCTAATCTAACCTAGCCTTACTTAATCCACAGGACGCTTATCGACATTGTTCCACCGACGAAATGTTGTACAGCCACAGCGCTTATTCCTCACATCAAAATAATTTTTTAAAACTTCCCGCGCTGCTACGTCGTAGCTAATGTCGTAGCACTGCTTCCGGTCGATCAGTGAAGTTAAGTAACATTGCGTCTGGAAGGTAGTTGGATGAGAGACCATCCTCCGCGTCCAGATTATGCAGCAACCCGTGGTTCGGATTGCCCATAAAGTTGCAGGTCCTCTTCGTCATATGACCTTAGATGTTGCGAAGGAGGTTAAACAACCCAACCAAACAACTTCCCCGCATCGTAACTTGGTGCGGAAATTCCGTGTGCAGCATTTTGGTTAACGATGAAGTTTAGCCTCCTTCGCAACATCTAAGGTCACGTGACGGAGGGGAATAACAGCTTTACGCGAAGTCCTAACCACGTAAGGGTCGCTACATAACCTGGAGGCAGAGGACGATCTCCCGTTCAACTACTAATCAGACTCAATATCGCTTAACTTCGCTAATCGACGAGAAGCGTTGTTACGACACTGGCCATAACGTCGCACTGGCTGATATGAACACCGAAAGAGAATATTCGGCGCCTTAAGAGTGAGAACGAGAAATAATATGAAATATTTACGAGAATCATGTATATGCTCGCACGTGTATATATACCCATCTGTAAGTGTGTGCATGGTATTGACTGCATCCTGTCCAAACATACCCATGAATGTAAAGTTGGGTCGCTACACAGAACCGCTCTTTATGCGCAAAGGAAGCGATTATGAGGTTCTTTCGCATCGATTCTTTGTATTATGAAGACATGTTTATTTCCGAGACGAACAATTGCGTCCTCGTTAAAGAAATCACGCGATCTTTCCCTGGTGGAGTCCCCCAAGGGCATATGTCCACGGATGTAATTTATGTGGATTGTGTATATATACACACTTCTCGTTCGGTACTTTGTTCTCTCTCTCTCTCTCTCTCTCTCTTTTATATATATATATATATATATATACATATATATATATAACACAAAAGCGCTTCATTACTGTAAATTATGAATTAGTTTATGTTATTTTATTCATATACTGTATAGTTAATTCCTGCTTAAAGTAGGCCTGCATATTTTTTGTTATTTCACAAGTTTATCGAAATAAAGAAATCCCCATTGCAGTTTTAAGTTTTCTTTTCTTTAAAGACCATTTTCATATTTGCGAAGTCTGAAGTTAATCCCGTTCAGTTTTAATTGGTTAAGTTTTGTCCTTCATTTGCATAGAAAAAGTACGACATCTTGGGTATGCATGTACCCACTTACAGCTGTCAAAGCATGACTAATTTTTCGCTCGAGACGCTTCTTCTGAATATGACTCAAACGACAACAGAAACGTCGTTTCCTTGAACTAGTTAGTGGTGGACAAAAGGTAATCGATTACAAATAAAAATTACTCAGTCTGAAAAGTAACAAAGTATAAAGTAGAAATTACTTCTGGATTAATTACTCTCATAATATAATTAATCTATTTACATTTAATTTCCAATATTCTGAATAGTTTTTTAAAAAACTATTCAGAATATTGGAAATTAAATGTAAATCTTTTATAAAGACAGGCTGATATCGACTTTCTAAAATATAATTAATCGAGAGAAGTAATTTCTACTTTATACTTTGTTACTTTTCAGACATCAGTAATTTTAGTTTGTAATCGATTACTTTTTGCCCACCACTGATGACTGCTAGGGATGAGCGTAATCGATTACTTCGCTTTTTATAAATATTTGGAATTTAACTCATTTTCCATTTTTAAGAGAGGCAATACTGTTGCACTGCTCAGCGACTGCCATTTCTGTTCCATTATCTAGGAGTAATCGATTGACTAATCGATTAGTGACGAAAGTAATCGATTAATTAGTGGGGAATTTTTTAAATAATCGAAGTAATCCATTACACCCATCCCTCCCTTTAATTTACAAACTCGTAAATATACAGGGTGTCCCAGAAGTCTTGGAGGGGTTTTATTTGGTTACAACTTTTTTCTTTTTTGATTAATTTATTTATTTTCATTTTTCAATTAAAGTACCTTTGCTGCGATTAATGAAAAATGGAATCCTGGACAGTGTAACAAAGAGTGGCTATTGTAGAACTATTTGACAAACAACTCTTCCATCGTTGCCGTTCAAGGAGCTTTTCGATTAAAATTCAACACACGTTCCGCTCCTTTTGATCGAGCTATTCGACGCTACATCGCTAAATTTCGTATGGGAAAGGGTCAGGGAGACGAACCACGGACTGGGCGTCCTCGGACAAGCCGAACTCCAACTCTGGTTGAGATGATTCGTGAAAGCGTTGAGGAAAATTCACATCCGTCCGACGACGCAGCCAGGAATTAAACATTTCAAGAAGTTCCTTACATCGAATTTTAAGAGAGGAGATCAATCTTTACCTGTACAAAATTCAAATTGCTCACGAAATTAAACCACAAGATCATCAGAGTCGGATAACGTACGCTAATGCGATTTTAGATTTACGCAATGAAAATGAAGATTTTCACCAGATATTAAATTTGTAATTAAAATCGCAATAAATATATTTTCAAGTGTTACAAACTTTTTTTTATTTGATCCCCAAACAAAAAAGTTATAGCCAAATAAAACCCCTCCGAGACTTCTGGGACACCCTTTACAGCTATAGATGAATAAAATTAACTGCCTACTTAAAACAAGATAAGCGTTCGTTGCATTTGAGAAACATCGCAGTGATTTAGTCGAGACCACCATGGCCGAGACTGAGACCGAGGCCTAAGCACTCGAGAGTGAGGCTGAGACGTAAGCGACCGAGAGTGAGAGCGAGACCAGAAAAAAAAGGTTTCGAGTCCTACATTACCGCTACGAGCTAAGACCAACTAGATAGAGGTGATCTTTGGTGAGACCTTAACATTTACTTTAACCCTTTAATGACGGATGGTACCTTAAGGTCCACCAGAAATAATAATATAAATTGTACTACAATGCCTCGTTTCTATAAATGTTTCTACATGTTTATATACAGATGTCATTTAGTTGTTGAGAAAAGAACCCAAAGTGTGTATCATTTCAATGACTTGTTACTAAAATATTTAGTTTTGAATAACAATAAAACCTATACGTTCTGGTAACAAGTGACCATATATGCTGCGGACTAGTCCTTAAAGGGTTAAGCTCACGAGACACTTACATTCTGAGTGCAGCTTCACAAATTTGGTTTCACTGACTTCGGATGTGAAGCTCAAAATTTTGATGGCCGTATTGTTTTGGTAAAATTTATGGTCTCACTGTCTTTTCCTCAATTTCACAAAAGAATATGAAATTTTGTATAACCATGGCCTGACTAAATATAAGTAGGCCTCGACAATATTTTATACAATAATAAAAAGGCAACATTCCTGTGTCGTACAATTTAATAACTAATGTCGTATTACTCTCTCCTGATATTTGATATTTTCCTTTTTTTTTCTTAAAATTCGTGTCATTTTTCTTAACCCACAACAGGGGTCAGCTTTTATAAAGCATTTTCATTCCCTATGCCATATAGGACACAATTACTAAATCCCTAATTCTTCTCATGTTTAATAGAAAAAAGCTCTCTAAATAGTTAATCAAAAAAGTGCGAAGCTCCCTGTATATGCAAAAGTTCACAGAAATTTATCTGGTCTTATTTTGGGTAACAAACTCACGTATTGAAGCCTAATTAGCTATTTTAGAATGGAAATTCGAGGGAAGAAACATCTCATTGCTAATTCTAATACAAATCAGAGACATCAAAGGCACTATATAACCCTTGTATCATGCACAGTCATGATAAAATTATGTATAAAATCAATTAAATGATTCTCTCTCTCTCTCTCTCTCTACGAATTTGATATCTCCTTTAATCCAATCATGCCTCGAAACAATGAAACTCATCGCTACTATACCTATTCGCAAACATCAAAAATTTACAATATTCAGTTGGAAAAATGTCAATCAATTGTACTGAATTTTTTTATTTTCTATTTTATTTTATTTAATTAATTATAAATAAATAAAATAAAATTATTATAATTTACTTAAAAACTATTAAAATATTCGTTTAAAATAACTGAATATTTTTTTTTTGGCTACATAAAAGGAAAAATAAAAAAGTCATAAATTAGAATATAAATATTAAAATTAAAAATCTCAAAGTTTGCCCGTAAAATACGACTCATTTTCTTCTTCATTAATGTAAAAGAGAAAACTTGGGGTAACTTTAATTAACTTAAAAATTCAATTTGGGTGAAACAAACTTATGAACACACAACATATACCCTGTTTGTTGTGGATAACCTTTAATATATATATATATATATATATATATATATATATATATATATATATATATATATATATATCGCCCTTATGAATGGTATTTTCCTTAATTACCGTACTGCTTGCCCTGGTGATGAATGGGTATAAATGGGTACGTGGTATCCCTCGATAGCGAAGGGCTTAATGTGAACAAGACCTATAATAGGTCATTAAAAATAATTCGTAGGAGTGGCTCTTAATTATCCATTTATTGGAAAGGGTTTTTACCCAATTATTATAATGCAGTCGGTAATTATTTTGTGCAGGTGAAGTCTCTCTCTCTCTCTCTCTCTCTCTCTCTCTCTCTCTCTCTCTCTCTCTCTCTCTCTCTCTCTCTCTCTCTCTCTCTCTCTCGTTCTTAATTCTTGTTTCCATATGTTCGAGGTTTTTGTGACGATACCAAATGGTTGATACGCGATCGGCACAAGTCTATTATTGATTATTTTATACATTTGTACTATCTAGTGCAGCGTTTCTTAACCTTTTTCGACATCAGCATCCCCTGTAGTTAGGTCTAGGCAGTCCAGCACCCCTTTCACCTGGTTAGTAGCAAAAAGTTAGCAAAAGTTAATAGCAAAAAGCACCACGCAAATACAAAACAAAATAAGAATATGAGTACAATTTATAGTTGACCAATAATATTTTGAATAAAAAGATATGAAGTTAAAGCAAAGTGACCATACATTTAAAAGCAGCACATTTAGAGTAAAAAATAAACGAGGAAAATTTTAAAACGATATTAAGACAAGACACACAAAGAATTATATTTACAAATTCAAACCTAAATACTTTCTGGAATATAACAATATAATAAAATACTTGTTCTTGAATATAACAATAGATCAAGCGGCCAAAAGAAATGTTAAGAATAACAATCAAGGAGAATTACTTACCCCCTAATCTTGGGTCAAAATCATGCAAGAAAAGTAAATTTCTTGTGACACAGAGTCAACGTCTTCCTTCTTAATATTAATGGTGATAATGTAAACGTGCAATAAATCTTTCGTAATTAAATATATATTCAAATTCTCATACAATAATATCTGTTAATAAAATAGAAAAGATTAGCATTAGGAGTTTGTGAAGCAACAACTTCGGTGGTATCCCAAGATGCCACTCCACTACAATGTGACGCCTTATGCGTAGCGTCTGCCTAACGGTGCAGTACGATGCGTTTGGTTAACGGACCTAACGTATCCATACTGCACATGACAGAAGCCCTTTTCCAGCACCCCCTAAAATCGATTTCAGGACCCCCTGGGGGTGCTAGCACCCCAGGTTAAGAAACGCTGATCTAGTGTATGATGTGTGTGTGCATGGCGTAATTGTAAAGCTAGCTTATATATTATCCTCTATCCCGTAAAATTTCCTTGGCTACTTTTTCAGGATGAAGGTATTTTCTTCAACCTTTTTCCGTGCCCGCCTCTGCCAGGGAGGGAGAAGAGGGTGGAGAGAGAGAGCCTCATGCTTTTCTATCCATTTTTCTACTACTGCTAGAACAGTTAAAAAATGAAGTTTAATAAGACGAACCTCCCCGACCGAAAGGTCTTTGAGGCTTCGTCTTGTCCTCGTAACTCTATCTATCTATCTATCTTTCTCGAACAGGCGGTAGCGAAATTCATTCTTTAGTAAATTTCGTCTGGGAGATCTTTTCAGTCTTATGAACTGTAAAAATTTTAAATAAAAATACATTTTTTTCTAGTGTAGTTTTAGCCACTAATTTCAAAAATAACCTTTCTTTTTTTGGAGGAACGAAAAAAAATTATAATAATTTGCGTTCAAAGTACTAATGAGTCATTCTACTGTGGTTGATTACAACAACTTTTTAAGAGAGGTAAGTTCCCTAGATGAGAAACTAGACTAATTTTAACTGTGCATTAAAATTTTTACAGTTCATAAAACTGAAAAGATCCTTCGTCTGTATTAAATGTACAGGGTGGGCCTTTTAACTCTGACGGTTTTAATATCCTTATAACTTTTTTGTTTTTTAACCAAATCAAATAAAATTTATACACAACATAGGTACATACTTAAAGTTTTTTTGGATATAAATTTAATTACCTTTATAAACTTACAAGGTTAGTTATAAACTTCAATGTGATTTCCACCATTTTCGATCAGTATAGGCAGCCTTGCTCTGTATTCCAAAGCCACCTTTTGTCGCATTTCGACCGTAATTTCACCAAAAGCTGCTTGAATTCTCTGTTTCAGTTCATGAATGTCGGTTGGTCTTGTCGCGTAGACTTTCGACTTAATAAACCCCCATAAAAAAAAGTCGCAAGGGGTGAGATCGGGAGAGCGTGGGGGCCGAGGCATATTGGAAGACTAGCAATTACGCAATAACTTTGGCTTATTTTATACGACATTTCGTTATAAAGCATTTGTTTTCGTATACGTCAAAAGGTTTTTCTTCGCCATTTCGTCAATTCTGCAGATAGATAAAAGCAGCTTAATGAAAAAAAACTTTATGTATGTACATATGTTGTGTATAAATTTTATTTGATTTGGTTAAAAAACAAAAAAGTTATAAGGATATTAAAACCGTCAGAGTTAAAAGGCCCACCCGGTATATACTTAAAATTAGAGAAATTCCTCTATTTTTTTTTACCCAGATTTCGAGAGCTCTCTCCATGCATGCCCAGGTATACCCATAATAACACTTAATTATAGAAACGATGCCAAATGATGATAAAGCTCTTCATTTGGAAGCCCCAAACAAAGCTAGGCCATTTCCACCGGTCTGTGAGAGATCAAACCGCCTGTGACCCCATAAAGGTTTCGAATACTGTACACGAGCGTTTGCTCTCCCCTTTTCATTAACGAGAATGAAGAATGGTACTCACTCAACAAGAGGATGGCACTTAATACCTGAAATGGATGTCATACAAGAGTGCCATCCTTTTGTCCTGATTGCAGCACCTTTTAGAACCCCCGCAATTGCTATACAAAGAACCCTCTCCCCAACGTGCACGTTCAGAAAACGCCAACTGACACGTCATAACGGAGATTTGAAATCTATAGCAACGACCAAACGACTGAAACTCATCCGTACACTTCCGGCCCTTCAGCGAGCCCCTTTTCTTTCCAACCCCGAATTCCTAGCACAGAAACCTTATATGTTTACAAAAAAAAGTTGGTACTTACTAGGGTGTGCACGAGTACCGAAACTTAGGAACCGGGACCGATACCAGAAAAATTATCGGGAACCGGGAAAAAAACCGACTAAAATTTTTGTTTTAACCATTGTTCGTAAAATTAAACTCAGTCTAATTGGCATAAAAAAATCTAAGCATTGAGATCAATTATGTTTATTTATCTTGTTTTACATCATTTATGAAGTAGTATTTAAAGAAAATTTGAGCATTTAGAACCGCATCAGATAATTGAGAACGAAAAAAATCTAAGCATTGAGATCAATTATGTTTATTTATCTTGTTTTACATCATTTATGAAGTAGTATTTTAAGAAAATTTGAGCATTTAGAACCGCATCAGATAATTGAGAACGAATCTTTGAAAGAAATAGACCAGCTGCTGAAAAAGCTCGTTCACTTTCAACGCTTGTAGGCTTAATTGTTAGAAGTGCAGCTCGCAATCGATCCAGCTTTTCTGTGCGATTCCCTGTCGCTTCAAACAGTTTGAATTCTTTGCTGGCATCGAAATTTTCTTGATTTTTTACATTCTTTGGAGATTTAAGTTTATTTACTACATCGTAGTATTCCTGAAGCAAAGGGTCGTTGGACTCGTTGATAGTATCGGGCGTATTTTGATTTACTTCTTCAATACCAGTCCTTTCTTCTTCGTTTTTTTCATTAGTCTCTGGATAGAGACGTTTGTAAATTGCTTCAGCAGACTTCTTCAGAGATACTCGTGAAGCTGCAGAAAACGTGTTTATGACGTAAACAGTAAACACTGCTTACGTCATAAGTAGTCAAAGTTACGTCTAAGCAGTAAGCACTGCTTGCGATTGCGACGATCCATACAAATTACAATACGTTTTAAACGGAAGGAATATTCTCTTGAGATATCTTTTTTTATTTTTAAATACGTAGAAATCTACTTATTAATTTTTTTTATTTTTAAAATACGTAGAATCTACTTATGCAGCTCTTGCATAGTAAAAACAATGCAACTGTTTTTAGAATGTATAGGAACCGGGAAATCTTTTCGGTTCTCGGTTCGGTTCCTGAAATCTAGGAACCGGGAATTTCCCGGGTAGCAAGAACCGGGTGCACACCCTAGTACTTACGTATTATCGGGACTACCAAACTGTTTATTATGTATTTTTGCTCTCGTCATTTTCGTTTAAACTAACGAAAATATCACAACTTAACCTAACCAATCATCAAGGGCGTACAGTTGACCTAACCGGGCACTCATTTGACCTAACCTGGCATTCAGTTGACCTAACCGAGCATTCAGTTGACCTAACGAGCATTCAGTTGACCTAACAGGTTAATATTGGTTATTTCACCTAAATATCTTCTGATCTTTTCGTATTAGGCACTCACTGAATGCCCGGTTAGGTCAACTGAATGCCCGGTTAGGTTAATTGAATGCCCGGTTAGGTTAATTGAATGCCCGGTTAGGTCAACTGTACGCCCTTGATGATTGATTAGGTTAAGTTGTGATAGTTTCGTTAGTCTAAAAGAAAATGACGAGAGCAAAAATACATAATAAACAGTTTGGTAGTCCCGATAATACTTAAGTATATATATATATATATATATATATATAATAGTAGCAAGAGATAAATTAATTAAATAAAATCATAATTTTAACTAACTTCCATATAAAAGATTTTAGTTTATAAACATTATTATTATTAATATTATTATTAATTAGTTTCTAGTATCCCGAAATTTTACACTGTTTTTATGGATAAGTGACTTGCAAGTTTTAAAATATATAGAAGTTCGTTTCTAGAATTTCTCATATTTTCCTTTATGTAACTCCAAAAACTCCTCTTCTTCCTATACGGTATGCGTAGGATACAAATTCATGAGATATACTGTAGACTAGAGAGGTTCTTAACTGTACTGTTAATTATTCTGTTGTAAAAATCAGGCTAATTTCACAAATATTAATTGGCATTTAGAAATACCACTTTCATAAAAATTAATTTGCTTAGGAATCAACCGTTGCTAAGGTCTATTCTGAAGAATGGTCAGGCCATTTGCGAAGAATCTTAAGTCATTAGTACGAGTATCGTACAAGTATCACAAAATTGTTTTTCATCATGAATTCAAGATTGAGCATTCCTTGGAAATCTCCCTAGCAACGCCTAACTCTATCTAATGTTGAATCTGGTTGTTGTTCTGTAATCTGCGATAATACTTATTGAGTGGGCCGACAGCCTCTGCTTAAAAACGACACAACGTAATCTATTTAATAATAATAATAATAATAATAATAATAATAATAATAATAATAATGCACGGCAGTTTAAAGAAACATTTTTGCAGCAAAATGCATCATTAAACTTGCAAAGGGAGATGGAAGGGGGGTGGGCGTAGATCCCAAAAGTTGAGAGAAAAGTAGAAGAACGTGGACAAAGAGCGGGCAGATAAAAGACACGGGAGGGAAAGAAAGAAAGATGCCCGGGCTCACCCGGGAGCGGAGACATATATAAACGTCTTTAAACGTGCATTGATCTTTATTCCGATAATCTTCGGGTACTTTCCCCCCAAAAATATAATTATATAAAAAATAATAACTTAAAAGAGTTCCCACAAATATTGTACGATTTCTGTCCATGTTTTAAGGTAAAACTAATTTATATAAAATTGTAACACTTATTTTCGATAAATCGGAATAATAAAAGCAAACTAAAGTAAATAATTTATCAAAAATAATTATCTACCGTATATCTAGTCTAGATAATATATCTAATGTATCTGTTATCTATTTATGCGTGGACGAACGGAATAAAAAGAATTATAGAGTATTTGGAGGAAGATTTTCCCTCATCAGGGAAGCGTTCCTTAAGGAGCGCGTGTCACACACCGCAATTTTCAAAGACCTTTTCGAGCCTGGATCCACGTTGGGCAGGTGCTTTGGGCGGGGCTAAGGAGCCCTTTCCTTCTCTGAGGTATTGACCTTCGCTCCTCCCCCTTTCAGATACCCGGCTAATGATTGGACGCGGGTTACCTCCTTTGCGTGACCACCATCCGATGAATAAAACACGCGTCCGAGGCCAATTTTTCGCAGTCGTGTTCCGAGTGTCGAACGAAATGTCGAATGTGATCTTTTCTCAGTCCAGTTACACTCTCGGTCGTCCTCTGGACGAAGGTCGAGTCAACAACACCTACGACGATATTTCAAGTGCGACACGGTGCAGAGAGTTTTATTACGGTCCCACGGGCAGCACGAGTCAGGAGTTTTCTCCCGAGCCTTCCTTCGGGTGGGAAACTCAACGGGGCTTTTGGACGTCGGAAGAAGAGTCTTCGTGGACATCGAAGGATGCTTCGAAGCATTCCTCGTCGCCGTACCCAGACAGCCACTCCAGCGTGAGTAGCGACGACGGGGACAACAGCGAGGACCCCTCCTCTCCGCCAGGGCCTTCGTCGTGGAACTGGGGCGCTCCCGGCACCACCCATCCCTTGCTATCGAGTCGTCGGAGTGAATCGGAAGAAAAGGCGTCGAAAGCGGCAAGCGGTCGTAAACGGCCTCTGAAGGTGGTGAGCAAAGACGTCCTGAGGAAGAGGAGGCTGGCGGCGAACGCGAGGGAACGACGAAGGATGAATGGCCTCAACGACGCATTTGATCGCCTTCGGGAGGTGATTCCGGCGCTGAGCAACGACCAGAAGCTGTCCAAGTACGAGACTCTCCAGATGGCGCAGACGTACATCTTGGCCCTGATGGAACTCCTCTACTGAGAAGCGCGAATTCAATCTCGCCGTCAGGATGAACCTACGCTGCGCCGTCTCTCAACTCGAAGTAAGTCGCCTTTTACGATGTCAATAAAGGAGTAAGTTAATAAAATCGCTAAAAATAAGCATCGTATACCCGCGCGATATTGTGTCACCATTTCTCATTTAATTATTCTCGACCATCATTATAAACTAAGTAATGAACCTTAACTAAAATTTATTACGTTCTCTCGTAGGTTGTTGCATCGAAGAGATTATGACTGCGATCATAATACTCAACCAGAATGCAATTCCTCTTCTCGACGCCAAACTCAACAGCAAAAACTCGACTCAAAATGTTTGTTGTTTATGTCTGGAAAACGAGTTTACGCCGAAAACTGTAATTAACCCGTATACGGTAAAGATTTTAATTACAATAACTGTAAGGAACACTTAAATGGATTTTAAGTCAAACTGTAATTAATGTCGAAAATTGCGTCGCATGAAACGGCCATTAACAAAAATTTCAAACACCAACAAAATATATAAATAAAGATATTGTACATTTTTTATATAACAAATCGCATTTAGGTATACATACAAGAAAGTGTCACATAAGAAACTGTAAAAATATATATATATATATATATGTGTGTGTGTGTGTGTGTGTGTGTTTTCTATTCGTTTGATTTTAAATAATTACACTTTTCTATATTCACTTAAACAATATACTTACTCCATTTTTAACAAATTTTAAAAAATTCTGGTCACTATATAGGTCTACACACAATTTGTTTTAGTATCCATATAATATATCCTGCATATTACCGCTGCCAAGCAGGAACGAAGTCTATAATAGGAAGTCATTTTATAATGTAAAGTTAAAAATTGGGTAAAATATATCTTAAATAATGAATGGATATTGTTTATAAAAGAGATTTGGTTTTAGCCTCTCTCTTATTAAGAATTATACATGGTGACCACAAATTATCTTTACAAATTCAATTTTTAAAAATAATTTATGGACACACTGTATTATGCGCGTAGCGTGTGTGTAACGGGGATGGGGTGTGTTTAACCTCAGCAAAGGTCACGTGACGGAGGAGACGTACAGATTTATTGGAATCTGAACCACGGGGTCTCGCTGCATAAGCTGAACACGGAGGATGGTCTCCCATCCATCCAACACCTAAACACAGAGAGATAATTTTCAACGTTTGTGTCTATTATTATTATATATATATTTATTAAAAGAAACTCATCTAATTGTTTTAATGTCCTTTAAGATACTGATAACGATAAGGTGGATATGCATAGATTGCCAAATCAGGCCTAAAATTATTCGAGTCTAGATCCATTATAAACAACAATGATGTTCCATTACGAAATGAGAGAGAGGTTGATCTTTTACGCCATCCTCCGTTCGATCCCCTTCTCATACCCTTGGCCATGCCCATCTTCGCACAAGGCAGTACTAATTCCTGATTCACGCATCTCCATATTCATTTCTTTTTACAGAGAAGTGAAATTCACTGTAATTCTTTCAGGTACCAATTTTAGAGGTGACATCTTCCCCCCTCCCCTTGCATGAAATGCCTTCTAATTATACCCATTTCATACCCACTATACCTACATATCCTTTCGTACGATTAGTTCGAGACTTTATACTCGATTGGTAGTAGTGGGTATGAAATGGGTATGATCATAGGCGTATGGGATGGCACTTTACTGGGGGGTGGGCGGAAAAAATTTTCCCTAAAAATTTTCAGGGTGCCCTGATTTCCGCATAAGCACTATGTCTAGCATAAAATAACACAAAGGTTAGAGTACGAGTAACATATATTAAAGCCTTTTTTATATAAAAAACATTACAATTTACAAAAAGGAGAAAATTTTGCTACAACATTTCTAAATGAGAAGCAAAACTACGGCATTGCAGGTAATATAGAATTCAGTAAGTCCTCAACTTACGTTTTAATTATTAACTACAAGTATAGTAGCGAGTAATTAATTAACCTCAAGAAGTAAAAAAAAAACCAAAGGAATATCAGGAAAGATCTGCCCCGCCCCACAGAATCCCCCGCCTCATACGCCCATGGATATGATCTGAAGGCCTTTCATACAGGGGAAGGGGCATGTCACCCCTAAAATCGGTACTTGAAAGAATTAGTGAATTTTGCCTCTCCCTTCAGTCCAAAATTGTTTGCCACACTATACCCTTTTTCCAGTTTTACAAAAGCACATTAACTTTCCTCTCGCCACGCACATTTTCAAACCTTTGGCATAATGGGTACAAGTTATTGTACCTATAGTACTGATGCCCAGCAGCCGCGTCATGTGGTCATGAATATGGTCTTCGTTTCGTGGGTTTATATCTCATTTCCTTTATAGAATCTCACAAAAACAGATCGTCAATTTTCTCACTTGGAAACTATAGAAAAAGGACCCTTTTCAACCTCGTCTTAGACTTCGTAAATACTCCGAAATCCTGGTAAGCGTGTCCTACAATGAGACCATCGAAAATGAAAACAAAAGACAAATCTTCAAAACACAAATATCCGTGCAAAAATCAAGTCCACTCCCTGTACAAATCCGAATTCGTAGCTACCAATGTAGAGGTTCTCCCGGAAGTCTGGACTCATACGGAAACTAGACATTATATTTTTAAAGTGAAACAAACGCATTTCTAATGTTAATTTTGCATATTTCAGGAAAGAAAATACCCTGATGGCTCAGTATACCAATCAAAAGAAGGTGGAACTGGGATTGCTACGTTTCCGGAAAAAGCCAGAGGGGCCTCCCTCTGGCTTTTTCAGGAAATATGTAGCAATACCAGTTCCAGTTCCAATCTTTTAGATTGCGTCATATCAATGGCTCATACCGAAGATCACGTGAATACAAGAAAAATTGATAAAGTGATGCAATAATGACAAACAATTTTGTCGGTAGGAAATTCTACCAATGGGCACTAATGGATTAAAATGGCACGCAAACCAATGGGCACTAATTCTATCAATGGGCACTAATGGGTTAACATTTTGTTCAAAAGAAATTTAAGATTTTCGAGTATCGAATTAAGTTTTTCTACTTCGCTTAAACGAGTTTTTTTCTTTTCAGGTTTAGACAAATATGTCTTTGTCCTTCCTATGTAATTTACATATTTCATTGATAATAATTGTTGTGGCCCTCCAAGGAAGAAGTGGCCAAGCGACTAAAGTAGAAAACGCAGTTAAAATTGTACCAAATTTGAAAGTGGAATAACTTTTGAACCTTTTGAACATATTTCGTTGAAATATATTCA
>JAJOZX010000521.1:297500-357500 GCA_023014485.1 Bathynomus jamesi
TAATTAGAAGTGAGCCAGAAAAACTCGGGTGCGTAAGTCATTTAAATAGAAGTGTTCACTGGGATTTTGTTTTTCACCAACATTTAAATAAGTGAGGAAACATCAGCTGAAGAAACATCAACAAACCTTATATATATATATATATATATATATATTATATATATTATATATATATATATATGCATTGAAATTCCTGCATATTAAATAAAATAATTAAATCATTTCCCATAATGGCTTCATGCGGTAAAAGGTCGAGATGAACGCTGTTCATCGGACCTTTTTACGCGAACAGAGTCCCTCATCAATCTAGATTTGATTGAGTTCTGAAGGACTGACCACCACCAGTCAAAGACTCCCAGCAAATAGTTCCTTCCTAGTATTTTTAGTCTTAATTTTATATGAGCTCAAAGAGTGTATTAAATTAGTCAGAAGGTAAGTGATGGCTGCCACACACCGCCATACGAGAGATCTCTAACCCGTTTAAGTATTCGTATATAGAACCATATTAGAGAGAAACTCATAAAAACTTAATGACGGGATGCGATAATTATTATGTTGATATATGTTTTTATTAAAACCAAAATTGAAAAAAAAAAAAGACAAATACATTTGCATTTTTGCAGTAAAGAAAGAGTAAATGGAAAGCGATACTAAGATTATGTTTATACAATAAGGTCTTATTCATCAAATGGACATTTTAATTCTTATTCGCTCTTTTTATGATGGATCGATTGGACCGAATAAAATTTATTTTTTTCTTAAAAACTTAATTTTGGAATGTTTTAATAGTTTTATTCTTTTTTTTTTATATATAAAATAGGTTTTACCGTGTTGTGAAAGAGGTATGCGAAGTTCTCTTATCATTGTGAACGTTGGAATTTATATGTCTGAGGATGAATTAGAATACCCTGTGTGAGACATTCCCAAATGACAGAAAATGTAATTCTATCTTAATTTCTTCCATAAAATTGTGGAAGGAAGCGAGTTCCACGAAATGAATGAGTGATAACATTTTTTTGGTGTTGAATCTCGTATAATTTGGGCTTGGGACACTTATAGAGTGTATAGTCAAACTGCCGTGGATTAGGAGTCGATACAGAAATCAAATGTATAGAAGTATAGGTGCACAAAACCAGAGAGGCGCTACTATAGCGAGCGGTCTACAAAGATATCTTTAGTCTACAAAAGAATTTGCGCTGACCTCTACTATAGTGTGCGGTCTACAGAGATATTTTTACTCTACAAAAGAGTTTGCGCTGAAGTGACCTGACCTGACCTGAATTTGTGCTGACCTGACCTGAAATGACTTGACTATCTTTGGGGACGAATGTGAGGTCAAGGCGAAAATTTAAAGGACAAATAAAACAAACAATTCATTCTATGGGATATAATGCCCCGGTTAGGTTAATTGAATGTCCGGTTAGGTCAACTGTATGCCCTTGACAATTGGTTAGGTTAAGTCGTGATATTTTCGTTAGTTTTAACGAAAATATCACAACCAAACCTAACCAATTGTCAAGGGCATACGGTTGACCTAACCGGGCATTATATCCATCGAATGAATTTTGTTTTATTTGTCCTTCAAATTTTTTGTTTTAATGTAATTGAATTTGTAAATATGTTGTAGACCACACGTTATAGCGTAAATATCTTTGTAGACCACACGCTATAGTAGCACCACCAGAGAGACGGCGAAAAAAACTTTTTCAATCGCGTAAACCCTCCTACAGATCTATTTGACCTCGAGCTGTACTACGGAAGCGAGGGTTTTCAAGAAAATAGGCGTTGTGGTTGGTATTCGCCGCCAATAAAAATAATTTTACTAATGATTCCTAAATATTTTTAGATCTGTTTCCGTAATCCGAGTTGATTCATTCATATTAAAATTTTAGATTTACAAGAAAAAGGAAACTCATTTCTTTACGATGTGAGTATAAGTGTGCCCAAAGGGTTACCTTTAAACCAAGTATTAACGAGGTAAATGGCCAACTCACCTCAGGAACGAACCAGATCCTCACCGCTCAGAACCCGTCACCGTAACCACTGATCAACTGGGGGCCGAAAAGCTTTAGTACGATCACGATACTTCCCTCCTAAATTGAATCTCGATCCGAATATAAGAAAGAATTCCATTACTTTATAGTCATTAAAAGAAATGGACCTTTTCCATTTGTACCGTTTTTCATATAATTTATTTTTGCTTCTTTTCAGATCAAAAATGAGTGATCAAAAATGAGTTCTTGATAACCTAACCTAACCTAACCTACATTATAACTTTCGTCACTACACTATAAATCACAGTGAAAATTTTGTCGATCCAGCGACCGGTGCCCACACTCAGCAGATAGAGAGCACCTGGAACGTCTTTAAACGACAAAACAAGCTGCACAGTGGAACAAACCGCAATATGGTGGACTCTATCTCTGCGAGTTTGTATGGCGTCGCAGACACGAAAATGAAGATCTTTTCTTACAAATGTTAAAATGCATTTCCGAATGGTCCTTGAATAAATAATTTCAATCTAAAAATGTTTACTATGCTGTATGTAATGTACTGTAGAAAACGGTACATAAACTGAAAAACGTCCAAGAACTTTCGCGTAGTTTTGCGATTTATACTTAATAATAATACGTAGACCCTAATATTTTCGTATGAGAGATTCTGGTTTAAAACTAACTTCATTTTTTTGAAGAAAACTGAATTTTTCCATTTTTCTTATTTTTCCTCATTTTATAACGTAATAACTCATCATATCTTTTCCTTCATTTGTGAGGCAAAAGCAAATAAACTCATTTTTAATTACGAGCAGGGCATTTAGTTTCAATCAAATTTAATTGTGATTTTGGCATTTATGAGTAACTTAAAACGATTAACGCGAGCTTCCTGCATGCGAATACGCCCTTAACCGCGATGCCGCCATTTCTATACTTGCAAACGGTCTCTAGGCTTGGCTTGGCCCCGGTTTACGACCTTTTTATTTCTATATTCTTTGTATTAAGAGAACAGAAGTCCTGGTTTATAGCTCGTTGTAATTCATGGCCTCCAATCTACTCAAATTTATCTGTGTGTGTGTATATATATATATATATATATATATATATATATACACACACACACTTATGTCGTACGGTGTGTCACTTCGTTTATATGGATTCAGGGGTATATTGAACAGAATATTGTTTGGGGGCTGATTATGCTGTAGGATAATGAGACCGACCTGAAGATTAATTACCCCTAATATTTATGGCGATTTTTTTCTCTCTGCCTCGTCATTTATTTCATTTACGATAAAGACCGTAAATTACTCGCGCATAATTCGGGCCTTTTATATTGACGATGGGCCGCTTCAAGAATCAAAAGAATGCCGTCTTCGAGTAATATTTTGTCGATTACTTAAGTTTAATATTTCGAGCGCGCGGAATGCGAGATAAAGGGACAGTTTACTGCCACTCTGAATTATTTCCAACAAATGTGAGAAAGTTTGAAATTAATTTCGGCTATAAATTCATTTTGCAAATGCGACGCCATTACGGACACTGTCGGCTCGGCTTGGATATATATTAACGAAATTGTCCTCATTAAAGCGTGGTATTAGGAACTTATACCACGTAATTGAGTGTTGTTATAAAAGAGTCACGAGAAATAAAATATTCATGAGCGCTTTTAATATCGAGCGAGTCTAAAATACTCTCAAAGAATATAGCTAAGGAGTTACTGTTAATGTCATAGCGTGTGCTGTAATTGAAACATTTCGAGATATTGTTACGCCAATTTAAAACCTTTTTATGACTAATAAGCGATGCTGTTTTATGTTTGAGAGGCCCAAGCGACGCTATAAAGAAAATATATGATTAATCCTCGCCATAATTCATGTAATAAAAGAAAAGCCACTTAAAACAAGCCGCCTTTGCGTAGTAGCTCCGTTGCCATTTATGACGAGCGATTAATTTTAACTGAATTATACGATAGCGAAAAATAATATCGTGTCTGCGGCAGATTCGCTTGGTCCGTTTTGAACAGAAGTAAATATAGGAGAAAATACCATTTGAGGGGGGGAAAAAAAAACCCAACCACGAGAGAAGTTTAAAAGGTAGAGTAAGGTAAATAACCCATAGATACATTTTATTATGGTTTTAGGGTCACATTTACTCATCACTTCTCAGTGTGATAAAGAAGGACTATTGTTCCAGATTTTACGCGAGTCGCGTTTCATTTTTTTAAGCATATTTATGAATGTTATTTTCTTAAATTACTTTTCTTATATCCTCGCTTTTCCAGAGTCAGTGTAATTATTTATAATTAAAATGACTTAATTTTTTACGGTCAAACTAACCTGACAGAAAAATACGTTCTGAAATTACTTGATTTTCTGTGCACACACACACACACACACACACACACACACACACACACACAAGTAACGATAAAGATGTTATACGTTTTGAGGCTAGTGTAAATCCCCAACATTTTATCCATTTTTTTTTGGATGAACCAACTGACAGTGTCGGATAAGCAATATCTCGGTCGACCTTCTCTGTTGTAGCATCAATCTTTCTACCCCCATCAAAGGGGTTCCATATCCTGTTTCATTTCTATATCGTATCATATAATGTTGAACTCTAGCTACAAACAACAACTATAATTTAATACATTCTGACATGCGTATGCTTATGCTGAGGTGGAAATAAAATGATCTTATTACATTATAATAATAATAATAATAATAATAATAATAATAATAATGTAAATAATTAACTTTTTAAATTTATATACAGGGTGCTTCAAAAAGTTACCACTTGTATCGCGTTAATATGTCATTGTTTACCACTTGTAGTTTTTTGTTTTGTTTTTTTATTTAAGTATTTGTATGTTTATTTGCTTGTTTTATAATAATTACGTTTTTTCAAGGATTGTATGAGTGATTAATGAGTGAAGCCCATACACAAACTATAAGTGGTAAGCAATGACATATTAGTCGATACAAGGTTAAATTTTTTGAAGCACCCTGTATAATGTACATGTAAAAAGTAACTATTTCATTTTTCAACAAAATATATTGTAAATTCTAAACAATATTCAAATTTAGAGTGCGAATAAATGAGGGGTCGCGCGTCTTAAGGTACCTAACGCCACCACAGGTGAAAACGTGTTTTTGATGGATATCACTATTTTCACCCTTCCTCTATCGCGTGGTTTGGGTTATAATGACCTTACGAGAGTTACGACACTAGAAGTATGGTTGAAAACCTTATGAAGCGAACTACTTTTTTCACCTCTATCGCCAGCCAAAAGTTCACCCAAAGTTCGGCATAATAAGAAAATAAAAAATTTAAAAAAATATATATAAAATATAAAATATGAAAATCTATTCCAAAAACTCATCAACATCTCCATTAGCATACTTAGAACTCTAATTTAGCCAAAAATGAACGTTCTAGTTCAATTAATAACCAGAGCTGTGACTAGCGGCGCTAGTTTTTTAATAGCGCCACCACTAGCGTCGCTATATTTTCAAACTACTAGCGCATTTACCAGCGCCGCTAGTTTTTGAAGTGAAAATTAACGCTATGCGCTAGCGCTAATTTTTTAGTACTAAAATTAAATACATAATTGTCCTAGGTCGTTGTAATAAAGTACTACTGAAACAAGTTGATACCTAAATTAGCTTGATTATATTGTATTGTTTTTTTCTACTTCATTTGAATAATTACAAATATATCACTTGAAATACTTCTGTTGTATATATGATATATCAAATAATTAAATAAAAGAAATGTATTGTTTTCTGTGGTATTAGGTATTTTTTATTTGTTATAGCTAGATTTAAATAAATATACTGGATTTAAATAAATAAAAAGCTTTGGTTCTATAGTATAATTGTTTCATTTAAACATTCTTTTTGACAATATTACTGCATAGAAGTGTAACTAACACAATAGGTATTTTTTATTTGTTATAACTAATATTGAAAACTAGCGCTAGCGCCGCTAAATTTTGAAATGACTAGCGTTAGCGCTAGCGCCGCTATTATTTGGCCTCACTAGCGCTAGCGCTAGCGGCGCTAGTTTTCATGAGTAGCGCGCACAGCTTTGTTAATAACAGAGATACTATTGCGAGAATATCGCTGAACTTTGGAGGCGATTTCTGGCGAATTTTAATTTTGGCGCTTAGGTACCTTAAGACGCGGGACCCCTCAAATACCTTGGTTAACCTTGGTTTTGCTTCCGCCCGTATTGTTTGTTCTGACGAAGGTCAAGCTTGTCACTCCACTTTAGACCTACAGTTTAACGTGGAATCCGAACCACGTCCCACCAGCGGCAGCCCAGCTTCTTAACCACTAAGCTACCCAGGGTACCCATTTATCTAATAACCAATTTCTTTTTTTATGTGGAAGAATGAACAGTTGGGTTTTGCTGCGCGCCGCCTGCCGTCACCGGGTTTCGATCCCGGGGCCGATAGATTCGTAGTCAGCGATGCTAACCACTACACCACCGACGCGCATGACTGGTTCCCATTTGATTAATTCCCACCATTATCTAAGCTTGTATCAATTAACATATTTATAATGCCCAAATTATCACATCTTGTCATCTTGCCTAGATGTTCTTACTATACCTATAGCGAGTTTAATTCAATTTTATATAATTTATATGTACATATATTAAAAATATTACATTTAATAATAACTATATTCGCACTTATGAAATAATATTCCATCTACAATTCCTGGAAAAAAGTTCGACGAGAAACAAAATTTCCGAAAAGCGCAAAAAAAAAATTAATAATTGACAACACTTTTTTCCTCTGGATATGTTATTGTTGTCGTTTTTTGTTTTTTTTGGAAGGGGAGGGCGGCAGATAATACAAAAAAAATCCAATCATTATTACTTATTAGCTATTTTTTAATGCTTTTCAGTAATATTTTGTTTCTATGCGAACTTTTTTCCGCAACTATACATCAACAAATAACGCAACGTACATTCACATTCCACAAAGAAAGTTGCGTAAATAACGAAGCGTATATCGCTAATTCAATTCTGATCATACATCACAATGTAACTACACGATGTCGGCTCTGCAGTAAATACAGTTATAAAGAGTGGTGAAAACCTCCCCTTGCACCATTCTTCTCGTAGGTAAGTATGACATTCTTATTTACGCCTTCGTTTAGTTCTGTTTAATTTATCTTCGTGCGCATACCGACGCAAATACAATAAGTACTCATAAAGTATTCGTATCGAGGAGCGTTACAAAAAAAAATTATATATATATACGCGTGCATGCAGGGATACCGCTGTGATGGTGGAGAAGCAAATTAAAGCGGGACGATAATAAATCTTTGGTCTCTGTTTCGGTCTAATTTCGTTTGTATTCAATCAACCGCCGAAGGGGATGCGTTTCGTGGTCATGTGGTAACATCGCTTCCCGTCGATCAGCGAAATTAAACGACATCGGGTCTGGGTAGTAACTGAATTGGGAACCGTTCTCCGCGTCCGGATGATGTAGTGATCTTTAGATGGTAAGGATTCCACGTAAAGCTGTACGTCCCCTCCGTCACGTGACTTTTCACGTCACGGAAAAAGGTTAAACAACCCCCATCAACACGCACACTCGACCGCCCAGGAATGGCGTCATTTTTAACTCTCTCTCTCTGAATTTATATTCCAATGATGTTCAGGGGATGCTGAATTCAGTGAATCCAAGTCTGGCAAGAGAGGACACAGTGATTACGACTCCGAAAGCTAAATTAGCTCTTTCCAGGAGCATTCAAATAATTTTTTCATTATTACTTCAAAACCTATTCTTCATTATCTGTTAATGACTTTGAATATATATATATATATATATATATATATCCCCGCAAGGGGGTTCTAAGCTCGTGCTCTTGAGTGCTCTTTGTGCTCGTTTGTACGTGCTTGTTCCTGGAGGTTTCACGTGCGCCCTCCGGCCCTAGCACCCAAGGATGATGGGGCTCGACCCTGCAGTCCTTGGTCTTTTTCCACTTCGACTGTCCCCTCCACCCTTTCTTTTTCCTCTGTCTTTCCTCTCACTTTTCTTTGTTTTTCCGCTGAGATATGCCCTTTAAATAGAGGCGAATCGGTTCTTCCGAACTAAAAAAAAAATATTATATATATATATATATATATATATTATATATTATATATATACAGGGTGTACATAAAGTCAGGATCTATTTTTGTGAAGCACTTGGAAATTATATGGAATTCAATCATAAAATGATAAAGTGGTAACATTTATTAAATAATTAAGAGTAGGATTCGACGTGACGCCCATCAGTATCCCTGCACAGCTCAAATCGTTCCGCAGCATTTCTAAACACATTCTGGAGCATTTGCGGGGTTATGTTATCTGCAGCAGTTCGTATACGTGTATGTAAGTTTTCAAGACTCGTAATCTTCGTCTGATAGACGTGCGATTTGATAAAGCCCCATGCAAAGAAATCTAAAGGGGTTAAATCTGGTGATCTCGCTGGCCAAGGTCTGTTGCTTCCGCGTCCGATCCAGCGATTTGGAAAACGTCCATTTATATAATCCTGAACAATTTTGGCATAGTGACAAGGAGCACCATCATGTTGATAGACGACGGTACTAACAATCCTATCCCCAATCAGCTGAGGTTCAAGGAATTGCTGAAACATGTCCAGATAAATAAGCCCCGTAACTGTAGGCTTCAGCAAAGAAAAAAGGACCATAAACCTTAGATTTTGTTAAACCCATCCAGACATTAACTTTAGGTGAGTCTCTTTCCCAATTTTGGACGAAATCATTCGGTCTTTCATCTGCCCAAATTCGACAGTTATGGCGATTTACTTTTCCACACGTATGGAAAGTGGCTTCATCACTAAAGAGAATGTTGTCCATTAAATTATTTATCACTCCAGATTTGTTCTACGAGATCAGCACACACACAGCACTTCGTCGAGGGAAATCTTCCTCATGTAAATCATATAAAACTTGCAAATGATAGCTTTTCTTCTGCAAATTAGCTTTCAGAATTTTGTGCACAGATAACGTCGGGAGGCCGAGTCTGTGTGATGCAGCACGAACGGACGTACGTGGCTCCTCAGTGATAATTCCGCGTACTGCATTCACGGTAAGATCTGACATACACGGTCGTCCTGATCTTGCTTCATCATTTACAGATCCCGTTCGTTTAAATTTGTTCACCGATTTCGTATTGTCTTGTCTATTGGCCCCGGCTTATGAAATCTCCTTCTAAACTTCTCTCTGATGTCATTGTATTTCTTTCCCTCGATTCGCCAAATTACTATTGCCACACGCTCTTCTGTATTCATTCTAAGGGCTTCTGAAAAGAAAAATAGGAAAAAATAATTATTTCACAAAAATAAATCCTGACTTTATGTACACCCTGTATATATGATGCAAACCCAAAAGGAAACAGAAAAACGATTCCAAGGCCTTTTGTGTATTCAGAGCTACACCTCGTCATTCATTCATTTCACGTGTTTAATTGTGAAATTCATTATATATATATATATATATATATATATATATGTTAGTAAAACCTTTCAATAACCACACTCCACTATAACGAAACCTATCTACCGAAAACATTGGGCATTTTGAAAACCTCTCTTTATCGAAAACACGTTTCATTATAAGGGGGTGCTTTCGCTAACTCAGCCTGAGTTGCACGTGTTCGTCTCCACCGCCATTTCCCCGATGAAGAAAGTAAGCGGCATGCTGATTGGCTGATGCTTAAAAGCTAATGCGTAATTGGCTAGAATGTTTCTCCCTCACGGAGAAATACTTTTAATAATGCGTTTCATGGACTGTATATACACACTACAGTATTATACAGTGGGGTGGTCCAAAAAATATGAAAATGAAAAAATATATTCCTCATGATATTTGTCCATATTCCAATACCACTAGCAATGTTGGAAATTAAACACTGGATCGATTCGTACACATTTACAGGTGGCGCAACTCGAAGACTTAAATATCATCATACATTATGGGGTGGCAAATTTCTTCAAATTTGCGCCACCCTTAACTATTGATGAATTTAGCTCAACGTCCGGTCTGAGGACATTTTCTATATGTGGAATGAGAAAATGTATCAGGAGCCCTTATTTGTGAATTTTAATTTTTTACCATATAAGTGTGGTATAAATAACTAATGAGGGTCTTAATAGGTCATTAAAATATATACTACAATATCAGCAAAGGAAAACCTCTTTATAACGAACAACCTCTTTATAACGAACAACCTCTCTACAACGACAACAATTTGGCTTATATATTTCGTTGTAGAGGGGTTTATATACCGTATATATATATATATTTTTTTTTTATTGTGGTTGTTTAACCTCCTTCGCAACATCTAAGGTCATATGACGGAGGGGACCTACAACTTTACGTGGGATCCGAACCACGGGTCGCTACATAATCTGGACACGGAGGACGGTCTCTCATCCAACTACTACCCAGGCCCAATGTCGCTTAACTTCGCTGATCAACGGGAAGCGGTGTTACGACATTGGCTACGACGTGACGTAGCGAAACCGAAAATCGATTTTTAAGTCATATTTTTTTATTAAACACTATTTGTAGGTATACGCAACTGTACAATGGCTGAGCACCAAACAAGTTACAACAACTAAGTTGTAACAGGTTATATTAAATGGGGTACTTAAATACTGCCGTTTTGCGACACGTTTTCCTTTCTATAATCAAATATATTGTATGGTTCAAGATCTGAAAACATACATTTCGGGCAAAGAGAAAATATTCTTATGAAAATCATAAAAAGTTCCGAGTGAAATCGTGGTGATTGAAAATATGTGTACTGAGCTTTTGCCCGAATTTTCGGGTGTAATTGCCCCCCCCCCCCAAAGTGTGGGGGGTTCCAATTGACCCTCCTCCCCTGACCCCCCGCCTCTTATGCCTATGACTCTAAGTGTACACACGGATGTAAATGTATTCGAAGTCAATTCTTTTCAGTTTCTTTTTCTTACATTCCTACACGTCTCTTTTGAACACTTTTTCTATCAGAAGTGACTAATGTTCCTGAATGAATGTTTTGCGCGTAAAACGTCACCAACGTACGTATTTGTTGCGTATTATTTTGATTTTTTCTTTTCCAGGCTAACCTCGAGAGGATCTCCGGGTTTTCGTTATTCCTTGTCTATGCGAAGAATAAAGAGGAAACAATTGGAATGTGACGAAAATCGTCTTTTCCTTTAATTGATGACGTTTTGACATCAATAAATCCTTCTTAAATCGCAGCCGCACGATAGACGTCAAAACAGGACGGAGAACGGACGTTAATTGGATTAACAGCCGGATTTGAGTCAGAAATAGGATTCATCTGCGCGCGAAAATCGCCTTTAAAACAAATCAAGACGTTGTATTTGTTTACACGAGTTACAAGGAGTTACGAGGACAAGACGAAGCCTCAAATACCTTTCGGTCCTTCCTCTTATTAAACTAGTTCATTTTTAACCTATTCTAGCAATAGTAGAAAAATGGATAGAAAAGCATAAGGCTCTCTCCCCCACCCCACCCTCCGCTCCCTCCCCGTTAGAGGCGGGTACGGAAAAAGGTTGAAGAAAATACCTTCACCCTGGAAAAGTAGCCAAGGAAATTTTATGGGAAAGAAGAGAATATACAAGCTAACTCAACAATTACGCCATGCACGCATAGAGATCGTACACTAGATAGTACGAATGTATAAAATAACCAATAATATACTTGTGCCGATCGCGTATCAACCATTTGTTATCGTCACATAAACCTCGAACGTATGGTTTTGATTTTACGCAAAATATTTACAGCTCCATTTACCGAGGTATTAGTCCAACAAAGACCCCATGACCCACTTCAGTTTAGCCCCAAAAGGATTGAGAGAGAGGTAAAGGCTAAACTGTATGTCTACACCCATTTACGCTCAAAGCCATCACGCCGGCAAAATGATGAAATGCCTCTTCAAGAAAGAACAGAAATCAGATTTTCCCCACCATGCCCTCACCCATCACGTGTATCCAGCCAGCCAAAAGAAAAAAAAGAGAAAAAAGAAATCGTGACGGCAGAAACGCAACTCCACCTCACCTAATCTACGCCAGACATTTTATTTAAGTTTTTTGGTTCGTTATAAAATTATGCGTTTCTCCAAAATAGGTTTTTACTTTATTCTTAGACTATTAACAAGGCATGCGAGTGTGTGAGCGTGTTTTCTGTAACTGGATGTCTGTTATGTGTATGTATCTGCCAACTCTTTGAATGTCGCGAGTTTCAATTTGGGTCTTCCGCCGTGAAAAGTGTTTATGCGACAAGTGAGATATTGAGTCGTTCATACTTCGCTGTATTGTGACACCACGAGAGTAGAGAAAACCTCTTTGCGGCGAGGAATATCAATGGAGGGTCCCTGTATCTATCCCCGTGTACTTGTCTCTTATGGAGTATGAAAGCGTTTTGTGGATGATCACCCGTCGTTGCTACGGCGAATTCAAGAGTCTCCCACTTCGAGGTGTTTACGAGGCAAGTGATAAAAAAAATGAGTTGCTCGATGGCTGATCATGCTATGGGGCACAATCAACCAGAGACGTCTCTCTAAAGTACGGTGAGAATTAAATGTAGGACGAACTATTTAAACAAACTCCCGCAGGGTTACGTTATTTTTCTTAATTTATATTAACGAGAGAGAGAGAGAGAGAGAGAGAGAGAGAGAGAGAGAGAGAGAGAGAGAGAGAGAGAGAGAGTTAAAAAAAACTTAGAATTGCAATTAAAAGCATTTTCGAGCGGCATTCTATTCCTCATCTATCAGTCCAGTATCTTCAAATGATAATAATAATAATAATAATAATAATAATAATAATAATCACTCATGAGGGAACAGAAAGTGGCACAGCGTTCAAGCGAACTAATGTTGGTAATTTCGCAAACTGCTGCAGTATTATTACCAGCACCATCTGGATTCAAACCATCGATCTCAGTATCTTCATTTCGATTGTAGGGAAACGGTGTTACCTACTAAGCCACGTGCGCTGGTTTATATATATATATATATATATATATATATTATATATATATAATATATACCAAGCAATGATGCTTGGGCTCCTCGTACCCGGAATAGGTCCTTTGTGAAAAACAGTGAAGCTTTTTTATCATTTGATTTAATCTAATAATATACGTGCCATGAACATTCGTATATATATATATATATATATATATATATATGGGATGATATACACAGACGGTGCATGGAACAAGGAACTCTTCTGGGAAAATTAAATCCACTATAGCCCGAATAGTGCATTTAGCGAGTTGTTCCCCCATAATACACTAAAAGAATACCGATAAAATATATGTAAGAAAAAAAAAAGAGAGAAGCTTCTGGAATTAAAATCGTTGGCGTATTAATTACTTTTAATGGAAGCTTCGGTCGTAAACTTTGTGGGGTCGGATTGTGAATATTTTGACAGACGTACACGCATGAATCCGTATATATATATAGACATACGCACTTTGTTTACATGAATTTCATTATGAACACACACACACACACACACACATACATAATCGTGCATAATAATAATAATAATAATAGTTTGTCCAAAATGTATCATCATTATTATTATTAAAACCAAAACTAACACATATTATTTAAGAAATTACAGCCCTTACAATTTTATTTTCTGTTTTGCAAAAAAAAAAAAAAAAAAACCCAGCTTATCTTCAATTTACCTACCGTCGTAAAAGTCAACCCACAAAGGCCACCCAACCTCCATTTTTTGTACCCATCATATTATATATATATATATATATATATATATATATATATATAATTTTCATTTGGTTTGGAGCAAATGTTCAGGATCGACCTCTTCGCAGCATCCCGCCTCATTTGGGGGATTTTTGTGGTATTTATTCATCTACCAACCGAAGGAAGACCAGCTGGGTGAGCTGCATGCCGCCTGCCCGCGACGGGAATCGAACACGGAGCCGATGCATTCGTAGTCAACAATGCTAACCATATATTTGCCCTCCGTTAAACTAACCTAACCTAACCTAACCTAATTTTATCTAGCCTATGATTTAATTTATTTTTTATTTAACTCAACGTAATGTTAACCTTAATGCCCGTATTATATCCGGCTTCGTCGGAGCGCCGCTTCCCGGTAGATCAGAGAAGTTGAGCAACGTCCGGTTTGGTTAATAATTGAATGGGTGACCCTCCTCTTAATTCGGATGACGTCGAGACCCTGAGATGGTCTATTTAATGCGGTCACACCTTTTTTTTTTGGTTAAAGTTACATTCGAGGGAGGGAACCAACCTCCGTAACTTTTGAACTGAATTGAAATGAATAACCTTTATTAATAATAAAATAAATACATTGGTTTTACAATTTATAAAATAACAAATAATTGCGAAGTTTTACTGGGCTTTACTGGGCTCCGCGATATAAGGATATTTCAAATTCGAGTACTAAAAACAAGTACACAACCGCATAATTTCATAATGTCGTTTAACGATTGTAAAATGATGTTTGTACGATCAATATTATTAATCGAACGTTCGCTACTAAGAATGAAATTTACGATTGTAGGGTAAAGTTGCGCATCGGTCCTAATGTCGCGCATTTGACTTAAAAAAACTCCCTACAAAATACTGTTACAGTAAAAAAATAAAATTCATGTAAAACATGAAGTGAGGTTTTTTTTGTAAGTCAAATACGCGACATTAGGACCGATGCGCGACCATTGGCAACTTTACCCTTCCTAAATTAAGAGAATTAAAATGAGCAAATGTAAAAAAAAAATATATATATATAAATATATATATTAATAATGAGAAGACAATAAAGAGCGTTATTTTATTAATAGTAATTCAAAATGGTCGTTATTAAGCTATCCAAATATATTTTCCGATTTATATTTCAGAATGACAATTATTATTAACGTAATTTAGTTTAAGTGCCGTGTTTAGTCTTGCACAAAGAAAGATCTTTTCTCTGCCCGGTAAATACCACCTATTAATATGTAAATGTAATGCCCCACCAAGCACACGCACGCACGCACGCACACACACCCACATGTGCGGGTGCTTGCTTGGCCTATAAATGCACATGAAACGCGCGGGGGACGGCTAAGCATGTAACCCCGGAGGGAGGGGGGGGGGGATAGACCTTCTCACCCGAATAGACCCGAGGGCATAATTTGAAGCTTCAGTCCTGGGCCACACATACTCCGATACCCGGAGCGAGTCAAGTGTCCGTAGACCCTTCAGAGCTGAAATACACGACTTTAACTCATACAAAAGAGATGAACTCACATCATAAAAGTTAAGTGTTCATAATGTGTCTATATTTTTAAATAGTCTTTTATGGTACTGCAGTTGTTGCTGTTATTTGTTTTTATTATTTTTCTCTCTTCATATATTTTTTTTTTTTCTTCTTATTTAAGTGTGAGAGACACATTTGTTTTCAGTTGTTTTCAGTTATCCTGTATTCGAGAGATATATCCCGCGCATATCGTATATTTCATGTATATATATCGCTTCTGGATCAGATTTAGAGACAGAACTCTTTTGAAATGAATACAGGCCTTATCTCGAGGATAAGGGAAACACAACCGGTTAGGTAAGGAGACTCATCTGCACGCGACCTACGCGTGACCCGACTCGTGCCCATATAGATATACTAATTGGGTAATTTTCAACAAAGGTATATAACGAACATCCAAAACAATCATACCCTACCCACAGTACCCAGTTTGTAGTACTTCCTCCGCGCGAGAAACCTCATGGTTATAGTTCTAATAATTGTAAATGCAGTGTCATTGCAATGTTGCACGTCGAATGGCGCAATGATGCAAATCATAGGATACGCGTAATAGAGTAATGTATATAGTAAAATTAAGACTACATAAGAAAATTCAGTGTGTGTGTGTGTGCGCGCGCACGCATCGGGGCATAAGTGTGGTCGAGTGTGAGATAAGTCACGGATGTAGTGCGGTCATTTTTGTGAGGTAACAGTTTCATACCTCGGAACATTAATAAAAGTACGTAAACAAATCTAGAAATATTTTTATTGTAAAAAAAAGGTTTGTTGGTCCTGATTAGGTTAAGTTAGGCTAGATTAGCGAGGACCTCACTATTTAATAACGTAAGAGAAAACAACCTTCCAGACCTCAATTGCGTCCGAAACACTTATCAAACCTTTCTCGGTTCGATGGCACTAAGGTTAGGTTAAGCTAGGTTAGGTTAAGTTAAATTAAATTTGGTTACTTACAGTACTATTTTAGATCTATGGATTTAAAAAGACGTCGGTACCTCGCTTATGTGAAGACGCACAAGTGTGTGTGTGTGTGTGTGTTGAGAGAGAGAGAAGAGAGAGAGAGAGAGAGAGAGAGAGAGAGAGAGAGAATTATTAAAATCCAAAAATAAGTCATTTAAATTATTATTATGGAACACTGACTGACTAACATATAAAAATTGGGTATACGTTGCGTAAATCTCTCATTTATGTCCACCAAACATAACTCGCCTTTACATGTATACCCTCTTTTTCGTACAAAGCCTCTGAAGAAGGGCAGCAAAATTTTCTTTGTAAATCCGAACCATGAGGTATACTTCATTGGGATTAAAATTGGACCGTGAAATGTTCAATTAATCTTTGGAAGAACGAATTCATTGATGGGTTAGAAGTAATATTTGCTCCTCAACCCAATTTAACAGCAAGGATCCCCAAACTACCGTTCCGCATCGGCAAAAGGAATGATTCATTAAGTTTCTGAACTTCCCCCAATATAGACCTTTTTTCACACCTGAAAATACGGTCTACATTGTGGCCACTGTCGCAACATCGTTTCCCGTCGATTAGCGAAGTTGAGCAACATTGGGTCTGGATTGTAGTTGGATGGGGATCCGTTTTCCGCGTCCGGATGATGTACCAATCCGTGGTTCGGATCTCGCGTAATAAAGCCGCGGTTCCTCTCTGTCATATTACCTTAGATGTTACGAAGGAGCTTAAACAATCCCATTTGACCAAACTAGAAATAGTGAGGCAGAATTTAAAGTTTCCATATCATGGCTGTAAGAAAACTGTCTACAGAAATTCTCAAAAGATAACGGTATTTCATTGAAATAAAACACAACTCGGGATTTAAGGTAAATGCTATTTCGAATGCGCACTGAAACGCCTTATCAAGTTTAAATAACTCGTAATTCATATAATTTAGGCACACTTCTTCTGACTAAAAATTCTTCACTTTCGTAGCAATTAATGAAAACAGTTATTCATGTTCTGAAATAGGCCTACTATGGGTCAATTATATAAATGTTCTCTAGACCTAAAAGCAAATACGGGTGACTTTTGATAAATCCGGCACCCTCTGTGCCAAGCAGTTGCCAGATAACGGAATTTTCCAGATTTTGGAATGTATATATTTTAAGCATTTTAAGCACAAAAAGAACGGGCAGGGAGCGAGCAAATCACGCGACTGCCATAAGTAGGCTGACCATATTTCCTTGAGACAAAAACGGGACATTGGGATGGCAAAAAAGGGACGGGCGTTATGTAATATTCTGTATTCATGAAAAAGTAAGTACATAAACATATTGAGCTTACAATTATTCTTCAGTGACAGAACCCATACAAAACGGTACTGTCCCGTTCAAAACGGTACGTATGGTCAGCCTAGCCATAAGTAAACAGAGAGAAAGCTGGAGAGTGCGACTGCGGGCGTGAGCACGAAGTGTCGAGTTTTGGAGAAAATTACCAGCGTAATGAAAATATAAATTTTCTTATTCTTTTTGAAAATGTACCGAATTTTGGGAGTTGCCGGACTATGGAACGTCGAATTAATTATTGACGCTCACCTTCAAAATAATAATACATAACATTTTCGATTAAACTTTGGTAATTTATCTTGAAATTTTAAAATTAACATTTTCAAAACTACAAACTTTATCTTTTTAAATGTTGTACAAGAATTAAAAAATATCTCCATCCCAGTTTACACAAACTGTGGGTATACCTTTATATACAGTAAAATAAATACATACGAAATTTATCCTCCACCACGATTCGAACCCGAGTTCTCTGACGCGTAACCGCGCATTTTTGTATATACAAAACTTGTTCCCCATGAAGATTCGAAGAGGCGGGCGTTGACCATTTGGCTACGACAGGATAAAAGTTAACAACCTGGCGACATTTCATCACCAGAGAGAACGCACACCGCTTTCGCGTCCAGTGGTGTTTTACGTGTTAACGCCCGTGTACTCGAACCAGTGGACAACATTTAATTCAAATCTGGCCGACACGAAGGTACCATTAAATGATATCCAATGACCCGAGTGCGGGGTGGGTTAGCGAAATAAAACCACCTCTGAACGCGAATTAAATCACTTTTCCTCGGGTGCTGAAATGTCACCAGGTTGTTGTCAGTCACTTGTCACCATCTATTCTGTCGTAGCCGAATGGTCAATACCCGCATCTTCGATTCTTGATGGGCAACAAATTTTGTATATACAAAAATGCGCCATTATGCGTTTATATTTCCATTTACATATCAGCCAATCAAAGATTTTGTGGGACTATCTTTTAGACTTTTACAAGAATCAGATTAAATTAATGTCGGTTACGATAGGGATTAAATCAAGTTATCTCGAATTAGGTTACGTTAAATCAGTCCTTCAATGCACTGGGGGGGGGGGGGGGTTCGAATTAAAACTCAGTAAACTCGTGATATTCCTCGGCACCAAAAAAAAAATTGGTACGCCACATTCTACTCCAAAATAAAATTTAAAAAACGAAAAGTCTCTCTCTCTCACTCTCTCTCAAATTTCAATTTTTTGTATGAGTTATTAGGCTTCAAAACTAACAAAATTTGTGTAAACATGTTGACAGGAAGAGTTAAGTAATTAAATATTCAACATTAGTGTTTACGTTGCATTCATTCTGAGACTTCCTAAATACACCACAAATGTATTTACGAAATACAAAATATACGAACGGAATATGACGTCATATTCGAGGTATTTGTGATATCTTAATTTTCTTTAGAAACTATCGCGCAGGCCTAGTTTTTTGTATGGCTGAAAAAGTTTACTGGTGGAAGAAGTAGCGTGCGTTTTTCTCTTTAAACGATCAAACCACCCAAGTGACTTATCTTAAGACTTCATTTATTGTCCCAAAATGCAAATGTTATTGGTTTGTCGCTTGTCACTCCTAATTAAAGGTGGTTAAAGATTACGAAATGCCTTCCAGATAAGTTCCCTGTAAAGAGGTTGTTGTTAGTTTTCGATTTTGTTCTTGTTAGGTCCTCATTCAGTTCTGGCTTTTGAATATTAATGCGCGTTGTCTTGTTCTTTCAATTAGTAAAAATCGATAATAATTTAGAGATTTAATTCAGTATTTTAAATTCTTCGACATGAGCAAATTCATTTACAAGAAGACTAATGGCCGCCACCGACTACAGCAGAGTTGAAATTTGCAAATAAAATATATTTTAAAAAGTTATAAATATTTATGACATATTAAAATTGTACGTTATGAAAGACATTTATACGTTTCCAAACCATTCGTAAACATATTACCGAGGTTAAAAGAGGTTAAAAGAAGTTAATCTGGATCCCATTCTCAATGCTGTTTCGAATCTTTTATCTACATTTGTCACAGCGCATGCGCGGATGAGAGCTTTCCAAAGCAGACAAATCTGTGAACCTTTGGCCGAAAACCATTCTAGATATTAAAGTTGGTTTTCAAGAAACTTTTAGTTTTAATTCATTTTCAAATATATATATATATATACAGGGCCGGCGAGAGCTGCCACGGGCCCCGGGTAAGGATTAGTATATGGGCCCCCCTGTAGCCCTGTTCAAAAATCAACTTTTTCTTATTTTCATAGGTTTCTGTACTTTTTCCCATGCTTTTTGACCTGAAAAGGCCGAAAATCACAACCATTTTGACCTAGGTTGTTGGGAAGCATTGCCGCATGGAGCTTTAAGTTTTCTGCCTTGAAATTGGCCAAAAGCACCAGTTCCGGGGTCCCTTGAATCATGTTTTGCACTATAACTTTTTATCTAAACAAGATAGAGCAACAAAATAGGCACCAAATTAAAGTGTTTTTAATCCTCTTTCTAACTTATACAATTATGATAGTCTTGGAACAAGAAATGGCACATTGGTACATACAAAGATTTCAGAAATATCACAAAATTCGTTTTCTCACACTCAAGGCAGACAAGGCGCCTTATTCATGACACAAATTTGAGATTAACATTTTGTCACAAGTCTAATCGATCAAGAAGTGAAGCATTACATGATGATTAATTTCATAATGACATTTACACAGTCAGTTGTTGAGAGTTTGTTTCTTGAAGCTGTCAAAGCGGCGTTGTTGAACTCCACAGCTTGAAGGAGATAGTCCCTTTGCTTGGCATCTGTTGTTATGACATTTGCAAAGTCGCTCATCATCTTGACACCACGTTCAGCAATGTCATTCACCGCTTTCAGATTCTTAACATAGTCCAACGCTTTTCTGTAGTCCTCATTCTGTGGCAAAGACGTGACAGGTTCCAGAAGCCACTCGGATCCAATGTTCAGTGTGTCCAGCAGGAAATGTGATTCTGGGCCAATGAGATCAACCAGGGTGGTCTTAGCTGTGACTCTCTGGAATAGAGGCTTTCCTGTTCTGAAGCTGTCTGGCTTCTCAGTGGCATGTAACTGGGCAGCAATGTCGTGCTTCAATGTGTCACTCAATCTACTGCTGAACAGGGCAAATGGCACGACTTCCTGCGTCAGGTACCATTTGTGGTTTTCCTCATTAAGTACTGCATCAGCAAGCTCTGGGTCAGTTTTCTTGTACTTCAACATGTCCTGGATTAGACTTAGATCATTCACGGGAGCATCTGCAGCAGACATTGACATCATCCATACAGGAGTGTAGAACAGCGCAAGGAAGGTGTTGAGTCTTTCCAGCTTTGATACAGTGTCTTCGTCGTACTCAAGTTGATCTGCAAACATCAGCATTTTCATGGAGTACAGGTTTCTGGCCATCACATTCCATGACCTTCCTTGGAAACGTCAAAGTCACACTAGTCACAGTGTCTTGATAGTGAGAACATCCAGGACGAGGCTGATGGTAATCCATGTCCTCTGTGTTAGCGTCGTTGTCAGTTGAGTCACCCCAGGTAATGTCATCCACATGAACAACTGCCTCTTGTTCTGCTGCAGCTGTAAAATAGTACAACATGTTAAGACAGTAATTGTTAAGTACATGCTAAATATCGCAATGGAGTAAAACTTAAAACTTTTTGTGACGTTCAAAGTAATTAGTTTTACCTTGTTCTTGTCTATGCTGCAGTCTTTCATTCCTCGCTGCTTGCTGCAGGGATCTTGTCTCAAAAATCTTGTCATGACCAGACATATGACCTTCCTCTCAGTCTTTTGGTCTTCGTAGAACCTGATATTCTCATCTTTCTTCTCTCTGGATAACAGTCTGTTGTTCTGTATTTCCTGGATTGCATCTGGAGCTCCTATATCGAACAGGCTGTCTAATTCCAGCACAAATGCTCCTCTTTTTCCTCCAGGGTTACTTGCTCTTCCTTTGCTTTTCACCAGAGCACGATGTTTCTCATGTAGTTTCATGAAGAGCTTCATTGCGTTGTACTTGGTCATTGTCTTGATCCTAGCCATCTGCCAGAATGGGATGATAGATTCAACTGTTTCATATGCAAGGTCTTGAACCATGGGCCTCCCTGCATTTTCCGGTAAATTCTGAAGATTAAGGAAATACTGGAACGCCTGTCTGTTGGTTGGAAGCTGGGAACCACTGATAAAAGCTGAAGGGTATCCAACCAGGAAAGTTTCAGTAAGAGATCTGGTAGATGGCCAGTTGACACCTGCCTGTGGGACAGTACGTGGAGGTTCTGAGATATCAACTGTGCGCCACGGAGCTCCCTCAGCTCCTTGCTTAATGCCATTGTGAAGTTGTAACTTGTAGATGGTTTTCTAGATTCTGATTGAGTTTCTGTTGTTTCCTGAAAAATGATAGATAATTATTATTATATTATTATATTAATTTATTTATTTATTATTATTATTATTATTTTATTATTATTTATTATTTATTAATTTTATGCTCTTTCATTTGATACCTAATTTGTTGCTCTATCTTGTTTAGATCAAAAGTTAAAGTGCAAAACATAATTCAAGGGACCCCGGAATTGGCGCTTTGGCCGATTTCAAGGCAGAAAATTTAAAGCTCCATGCGGCAATGCTTCCCAACATCCTAGGTCAAAATAGTTGTGATTTTCGGCTTTTTCAGGTCAAAAGCATGGGAAAATGTACAGAAACCTATGAAAATAAGAAAACGTTGATTTTTGAACATGCCTAGCCCCCCTGTTTACTCAGTATTTTATTATGAATGTTTTTTGTGTACATAACGAGCAAACTGTCTGAGTCACTATTCAAAACATACAGTATGATAATCTCTATAAAATGTATGCTCATTAATTATCTCTCCTGTTATTTAATCAATTGCTTTATTAATATGTTTAGATTTTATTACCTCTTTCCGGGCCCCCTGGAGGTCCGGGCCCCGGGGATTTAACTCGGCTTCCCCGTCCTCTCGGCGGCCCTATATATATATATATATATATATATATATATATATATAATATATATATATGCGCGCCTCGCTGACTACGAATCCATCGGCCCCGGGATCGAGACCCGGTGACGGCAGGCGGCGCGCAGCAAAACCCAGTTGTTCATCCTTTTACACAATAAAGAAAGTGGTTGGTAGATAAATGTGTACCCTGGGTAGCCTAGTGGTTAAAACGCTGGGCTGCTGGTGGGGCGTGGTTCAGATTCCACGTTAAACTATAGGTCTAAGGTGAAAAGCTTGACCTTCGTCAGAATGAGCAATTCGGGAGGAAGCAAACCAAAAGTGTGTGTGTGTGTGTGTGTGTGTGTGTGTGTGTGTGTGTGTTGTGTGTGTGTGTGTAAAATATATTTTCCAGAATATTGGCTGAGAAAACAAAAAAAAAATACAGGTGCAACATATTTTTTCCAATTTAAATTTTCCTCAAATTGGAACAAAATGTCTTCCATCGGTCATTGATTCGTGACGTCTCAAACATGAAATAAAAACAAAAAAACTTAACACATTTCGCGAAAAAACATTTAAAATTACTGAAGTACGAAAGGCATTAAAATACAAATTGCTAAAATTATCTGAAATTTTATCATAAAAAGAACAGGTTCTGATAAATTATTTGAGAATGAAAGAAAAAAAAAAAATTGTAAGAGACAGATTGAAATCAATAACTGCACACATTCTGTACTTGCATGCGCGGAATGAGCCATAAAATATACCGAACATTTCGACTCGGGCTCGACTTATCATCAGTGGCTAATTAAAATAATCAGAAAGAGAATGTAAATGTGGTTAATAACGCCGATAATTCGTAAAAGTCATAAAAATTAATAGTACATCATTTAAATCTTCATTAATTTGAAATTAAAATTGTATTGACATCAAAAGCGTCATTAAAATCTAATGGCGCCAATTATTAAAATAAACGTTCTAAATAATTAAAAAAATAAATAAAAATGAAATATTAAAAAATGAATCGATAATAATCAAAATAAAAAGCCAAAATATTATACTTGAAAACGAAGCTTCCAGAATTTTTTTTTTTTTGTTTACCCAACGACCCCTTTCAAATCGAAGTCAATCCTTCACCCCTCACCCACAACTTTATTTCAACTGTAAATGGCATTTATGAAGTGTAATCTATAGGTACCATAATTAGTGCGAGGTACCATTAAAAATGAAAATTTCAATTATTACTGTACAGCATATGGCATGTTTTTTGTAAACTATTTTCACGTATCAAACCAGCTGCAATGACAAAGAATAGAATTATTAAAAATATGAAATTTTTTTTTCTTAATTTTCATTTACTAACCTCCTTTTGCCCCCCACCCCACGCCCACCACAGATTTCAGTAGATCTTGCTCTCCTAAATTTTGGTTGGTTGACCGTCTAGTATAGGAAGCTGAGACGAGCGGAAGCGCTTCCAACCAAAAAAGAATGCGGGCTAACGACATCTGGTTGACGTAACGTAAGATCAACGAGTTATTGTGGGTTAGATAAAGTCGGGTTACGTTAAGTTAGGTTAGCGCGAGTTAACCATAGGTTAGGTTAAGTTGCGAGTTTTTTGAAAGTCAATGTTACGTTTCATTGACCAAATGGTTGAAGGTCCGAAAAATTTCCTTTTCAAACGGAGAACCGGTTCGAACCAAATGAATTACGCGCGGCGAGATCGTTAATGTTTCCCCTCTCCATTTCTGAGACTGGCTCGGGACAGTCTTTGGCTTTGCCACAATGCCCCAGTGCCCCACTCCCTAAACCGGAAACTTTATCAAACAAAGAGGAATGACCATTAGTTTAACGGTGAATTCACTAACTGCAGCTTTAGATGGTTGGTGAAGAAACCTTCAAATCCTGTTATCAAGTCCCACGCGTTCATCGACCCTCGATTTAGCCCGTCGAATCGAAGAGCCGAGATACGTGATACTACGACGAGTGAAAGAGTAAACTACGTTTGACAAATATAGTTTAGGATTGTCACCCGGACAGCGTGGGAATTGGGTGTCTTTATTCGGAGTCCGGTTGGACCCCTGACACGGACGTCTTACGTTCGGGTAAAAGATTTTTAAGAAACAACGGCCACTTTCCGAGATAGTAATAGAATTTATCCAGGTTTTTAAGCCTTTCACGAGCGAGCAAAAATTTGGATACGGGTTAGCTAGTTGTCAAGAAATTTGAGCAGTAAACGGCCCGGATTCGAGTTTCCTTTTTTTCCGGGCCGCGCCAAAATTAGGCGCGTACTCCATAATTTTGTAGTAATTATCAAAATTTTACGGCATTAATTCTATTGATTTTAATGTATTTTGTCTATTGAAAAATAAATAATTTAATTTTAAATAAATTTTGATCGTTCCGTTTTACGACCTTCGTCCAAGTGAGAACACTCAGACGGGATTTCGGCTCATTTACTTACGACCCACTCTTGTAGTGTCATTGCTAAGTTAAACCCTACAACGTACACGCAACCTCTATCTATTGACGGTAGCTAATCTTGGCTCGTAAGCCAGAGTAAATTGCCATGCTGAAATTCGTAAGAAAATTATGGTATTCAACCAAGTGGACTTAGGGACCATTACTAATTTTACAGTAGTTATGATATGACAATAATAATAATAATGTTGTGGGTTGTTTAACCTCCGTAACATGTTTAAGGTCATAAAATGGAAGAAATCTGTATACAGTTTGTAACAAGCAAATAAAGTGTTCTGAAGTTGAAGTGTCTTTGTCGTTGTTGCTGTTAAAGTTGGGTTTGTACGGGTTTGTATGGATTAAGATTATGTCTCATGTCCTGTTAATGAATTTTTATTTTAAGAAACGTTTAGTAAATATTACAAAATTAAATGGAATAAATGGAAATATTTGTGAACCCTCCTTTAACATTATTGTGTATATTAGAGAGTTGACGAAAGTAAATAGACGCCACGATGATTGTCCTCAAAAACAAATAGCAAAAGCTCATCAATGGAATGTCAGATTCAATAAATTCAATAAATTTATTATTATTTAGTGACTTTTATTAGTAAATTAGAAACTATGGAAAAACCAAAGGTACCTAATATATATATATATATATATATATATATATATATATATTATATATATAATAATATTAGGAGAAATCCAATGACAAGGAGAAATGTAAATGCCATGAAAAGTCTTCTTTAATGCGCAACGTTTCGAGCAAATACGCTCATCTTCAGGCTGTATGATAACAATGTGAAATTAAAATCAATAATTGAATGAAAAAACCAGACAAAGAAAATTTCTATAACCTATTCATAAAGGCAAACTTTAAAAGACTGAAAAAAGAGGGTTAAATTCTAAGTTATACAGATTTACATTTAAAATTAAGAAGCTATTTTTAAATACATATAGTAAATGTGAAATTAATACACTGGAAAAATTAACAATAGTACACTGGAATAATGAAACTAACTAACCTTTCACTGCAATTTCCGAGGCTAGACTGATTTAAGCACAAACGAGAAAACATAAGATAAGATAAGATAAGATAAGATAAGATAAGATGGTGAGGGCGATTGGGGAAGGGGGGATTATAAGGAATTGGGAAGGAGGAGGGATTATAAAAAGTTTAAAGGGACGGCTGATGAGTCAACATTTAACGTCGGGGTCAAAGTTTTAATATAAAGCGATTCCAGAATTCTAAGTGAGTTAGGACAAGTAGTACAACCAAGAATTTAAAATTTTCTAAAGTGACATCAGTTTTACATTGATACTGTGTTCCCGAATGCTAGAAACTTCTTTAGTTTTAAAATTTTACCTGTTCGGCCACTTATTCCCATATGCGAATAAAATCTAGCCCTGAGAGAGCGAACAGTGCTGCCAATGTAATTCCCAAGGAGACACCTAGGGCAGGTAAATAAATATACAACACCGCTACGCAACGAGTCAGGGGTTCGATCCTTCGCTGAGAAAAAAGCTACTAAAGACGTTTATTAATAAATATGATGCGGAAATCAGTATGATAAAAAAATTCCTTAACAACTTTGTAAATTTAAGCTTAAATTCCTTATTCAAAGGACCCATTTCAGGTACCAAGAAATATTTTATATCCTTCGGCACTGTAATACAAGGAAGTTGAGGGCTATAAAACATTATTTAAGAAGGATCTAATTAGTTATCTACATATTGAACAGGAAAACTATTATTGGTAAAGTATGATCTTAGATTATTAAATTCATCATTAAGTAAGGTAAAAACTAGAGGTCAAATTATATCCTCTGAACAGGAGAGTTTTAATACAAGACATCTTATAGTTGAAATCAGTAAAACTAAAAAAATTCATGCCCAAACCAGTGAAAGTGGGTTTCCTGTATACAATGGAAACTGAGAAAAATGGCTCCCTTCCCTTTTTAGATCTTTTAATTTCGAAAAAACGGTGATTCTATTACTACATCAGTTACAGGAAACCACTTTCACTGGTTTGGGCATGAATTTTTTAGTTTTACTGATTTCAAACTATAAGATGTCTTGTATTAAAACTCTCCTGTTCAGAGGATATAATTTGACCTCTAGTTTACCTTACTTAATGATGAATTTAATAATCTAAGATCATACTTTACCAATAATAGTTTTCCTGTTCAATATGTAGATAAACTAATTAGATCCTTCTTAAATAATGTTTATAGCCTCAACTTCCTTGTATTACAGTGCCGAAGGATATAAAATATTTCTTGGTACCTGAAATGGGTCCTTTGAATAAGGAATTTAAGCTTAAATTTACAAAGTTGTTAAGGAAATTTTTTTATCATACTGATTTCCGCATCATATTTATTAATAAAAACGTCTTTAGGTAGCTTTTTCTCAGCGAAGGATCGAACCCCTGACTCGTTGCGTAGCGGTGTTGTATATTTATTTACCTGCCCTAGGTGTCTCCTTGGGAATTACATTGCAGCACTGTTCGCTCTCTCAGGGCTAGATTTTATTCGCATATGGAAATAAGTGGCCGAACAGGTAAAATTTTAAAAAACTAAAGAAGTTTCTAGCATTCGGGAACACAGTATCAAATGTAAAACTGATGTCACTTTAGAAAATTTTAAAATTCTTGGTTGTAATACTTGTCCTAACTCACTTAGAATTTGGAATCGCTTTATATTAAAACTTTGACCCCGACGTTAAATGTTGACTCATCAGCCGTCCCTTTAAACTTTTTATAATCCCTCCTCCTTCCCCAATTCCTTATAATCCCCCCTTCCCCAATCGCCCTCACCATCTTATCTTATCTTATCTTATCTTATCTTATGTTTTCTCGTTTTGTGCTTAAATCAGTCTAGCCTCGGAAATTGCAGTGAAAGGTTAGTTAGTTTCATTATTCCAGTGTACTATTGTTAATTTTTCCAGTGTATTAATTTCACATTTACTATATGTATTTAAAAATAGCTTCTTAATTTTAAATGTAAATCTGTATAACTTAGAATTTAACCCTCTTTTTTCAGTCTTTTAAAGTTTGCCTTTATGAATAGGTTATAGAAATTTTCTTTGTCTGGTTTTCATTCAATTATTGATTTTAATTTCACATTGTTATCATACAGCCTGAAGATGAGCGTATTTGCTCGAAACGTTGCGCATTAAAGAAGACTTTTCATGGCATTTACATTTCTCCTTGTCATTGGATTTCTCCTAAATATTAAATTGAAGCTCTGTAGAAGCAACCCGCATGATTAATATATATATATATATATTATATATATATATACACGGTGAACCAAAAGTAGGTGGACAGTAGGTTGAATACGGTTTGTGTTATATTATATTATAACTATGGTGTTCATTATAACTATGGTGTTTGTGTTTTATTATATTAAATATTATAACTAAATTTATTTAAATTTTATTTGTATTATAGTATACAAAAAAATTAAATATGTATTCTCAAAATAAACGTTATCATTTACTGTCCACCTACATTTGGTTCACCCTATATATATATATATATATATAAAACCTTGGTTAACCTTGGTTTTGCTTCCGCCTGAATTATTCATTCTGACGAAGGTCAAGCTTGTCACCCACCTTAGACCTACAGTTTAACGTAGAATCCGAACCACGCCCCACCAGCAGCCTAGCGTCTTAACCACTAGGCTACCCAGGGTACTCATTTATCTACGAACCAATTTGTTTATTGTGTGGAAGGATGAACAGCTGGGTTTTACTGCGCGCCGCCTGCCGTCACCGGGTCTCGATTCCGAGGCCGATGGATTCGTAGTCAGCGACGCTAACCACTACACCACCGAGATTATATATATATAAAGGTGCGGCATAAGTCGCTTTACCGAGAATAATGAAATCCCCTTGCGAAGAATAATATTTATTATTTATTACAGAAATTGTTCAGAGTGTCCTCCATGTTCAATACACACATTACATCTTTGAACCACTGAACAACAAATAGCACGACACAGTTCTTTGTTATTATTCAACGTCTCGAACTCTTGGCGTACCAAAGTCTTCTTGTGATCGAAGTGACGAAGTCCTAAAGTTTCTGGTCGTAGACTCTATCTTTGATTATACCCGACACTGAATAATCACATCACATTGATTATTTAATGTGGGATATAATCAAAGATAGAGTCTACGGCCAGAAACCTCGGAACTTCAATCACATGAAGACTGATACGCCAAGAGTTAGAGACGTTGAATAATAACAAAGAACTGTGTCGTGCTATTTGTTGTTCAGTGGTTCAAAGATGTAAAACGTGCGTATTGAACATGATGGAAGACACTTTGAACAATATTCCAAAATGCTAATTTAACTTTTGTATAAATAAACTACAAATATCGCGCGTGAGGTCATCTTGAAGGATAAAAAGCGCCCACAGGCCGTTTTCATCGTAAGGAAAACTTGAGTTTTTGTACAAGAAGTGAGGACAGTTATCAACCCATCATAATTTTATGAGAAATATAAAGTATTTGGGATAATGTAGTATAAACTTACATGGCAGTAAATTTAAGTATGGCCTCCATTCCCCTTTACGCAAATTAAAGATTTTGGGTAAAATATGAGGGTGATAATCAAATTGTCTCCAAAAGTAAATAGGATTCAGGTTTATTTATTCTTCTTACATCGTGTATTTGGTTAAATAATATTCATTACAAAAGGAAAATTCACTTTACATTTTCTCCTGAAATGTCAACCTATAATCACGTCATACCTACGCATACTATTAACAGTGGTAGGCGAAGATACACTGACGTACATATGAGCCAATAAAAAAAAAAAAAAAAAAAAAAAAAAAATATATATATATATATATATATATATATTACAATTTATCTACAGGGTGTCCCATAAGTTCGGTATCAAAGAAGGAAAATTTATTTTAAATTAAATTCACAAAAGTAATACATTACAACTAAAACAAGTGTTCAAACTGATATCTCGTTTTGGGAGCTTCTTTTTTGTTGCGGGTAGAATAATACGCAATGGCTAATATGGGAGTGAGTTACACTCTTGAAGCGGAGACCTTTTCCTCACGAGTGTAACTCGCTTCCGTATTAGCCATTACGTGTTATTCTACCCGCAACAAAAAAAGGTCCCAAAAACAAGATATCAATTTGAACATTTGTTTTAATTATAATGTTTTAGTTTTGTAAATTTAATTTAAAATTAATTTTCCTACGAGACCGGACTTATGGGACACCCTGTATACGCGTTCTGTACAATAAATGACATACGTAAAACAAATACACACACACACACACACACACTCGTACATCGAAAACTACACCAATATTTTGCGTAACGATAAACTGTCTTGAGAAAAGACGAACCAAAAAAATGGCTTCAATAAGATTGTACGGAACCTCTCTCCATAATTAATTCAGGGGCTAAAATATATAGAATTGTGCCCTGTTCAGAGCTATAATTTTATCTTCAGCAAGTTTCCAATACGTTCTCTGTCTTTTCGACAACCCATTCATTATAACTGACCATAATTTCATCTTGTATTTTGCATACATTACACGACGATCAGTAAACACGCGGTTTACCTTAAAATAACTCAAGGGCTTCTCGTACACAAGTGGAAAATTAACAGATATACCAAATAATTCTCTCTCTATATACATACACACACATACATACAATATATATATATATATTTATATATATATATATATATATATATATATATATATATATATATAATATATATATGAAAATTATTTCACGAAAGTAACACGTGAAAAATATTTATGATGAATAAAACCACGAAGGAAAGGAAACACAAAAAGGTGCTCAAGCGCTTTCGTCTAATGACATCCTCAGGAACACTATTCCTGAGGATGTGATTAGACGAAAGCGCTGAGCACCTTTTTGTGTTTCCTTTCCTTCGTGGTTTTATTCATCATATATATATATATATATATATATATATATATATATATATATATATATACAGTCAAAGTGTGTAACCAGCCATTTCGCGTAATGGCTGAAACTTTAGTCATTTCGCGAAATGGCTGTTTCACTTGATCATTTCGCGAAATGACTAAAATCTTCAGCCATTACGCGAAATGGCTGAAATTCCACCTTGGTCATTTCGTGAAATGGCTAAAATGACTTTTGTCACGAATTCATAGAAATAACAAACATCACAATAGAATTGGAAACCTTTATTTAATTAACTAAATCTGCTAAAACATACATACATACATCCACAGGTCTGTTCAAATAAGTGAGACACACTCTTCAAATACACATTTGAACACATTTGAACACCTTTGAATTTGAAATTTTCAATATAGAGGTTTTCAAATACTAACCGGGCCTTCAATGTTATTCCGATGTCCGCCATTAAAGGCCCGGTTAGGTCAACTGTATGCCCTTGAGAATTGGTTAGGTTAAGTCGTGTTATTTTTGTTAAAACTAACGAAAATAACACAACTTAACCTAACCAATTGTCAAGGGCAAACAGTTGACCTAACCGGGCAAATGATCTTGTACGAAGTGACCAAAGTGGAATGTCAGCCATTTCGCGTAATGGCTGAAGATTTTAGTAATTTCGCAAAATGACCAAGTGAAACAGCTATTTCGCGAAATGACAAAGTTTCAGCCATTACGCGAAATGGCTGGTTACACACTTTGACCGTAACATATATATATATATATATATATATATATATATATATATATATATATATAGGGTGAGCAAAAAGTCAGGAAACAGGAACTATGTTTTCAAGGCAAATATACATATACTTGTATATTTGCCTTGAAAAGCATACTTCCTATATTTCCTCACTTCGGGCCCACCCTGTATATGCACACATCCACATACGGGTGTTTAACTGGGCCAACCATTATTTTAGTACTCTGACCCAAACAAACAGTCTGTGTAGACCTGCGAGTTCCATACAATTATTCGTGAGTTAAACAATGATAATTCTATTTTTACATCCGTCAAAAGAGTTTTTAAGGCCTTATTAGCCTTTTCCTGGGGGCTCCCATTCTGTCAATTGATGTAAAATCACACGCGACTCGAGTCGTCACGACCCAAGTCGTCAGTCGTGAGTCGCGAGACGATCCTGTATGCGGCCGGCCAAACTTGCCAAGTAACAAATATAGATATAAATTACGAACTTAAAATAGGCCCCAAATTTACCATTTGTTAAAAATGAGACTTTAGGTCTAGTTAGACATACTTTAAAATCTGAATAGGCTATATATATATAATATATATTATATATATATATATATATATATATATATAATACACAGGGCGTCCCAAAAAAATGTATACACACTTTAACAGCTGATAGCTCAATTGATGTTTCTTTCTTTCCAAGTTAAACCCATTAGAATTAATAATGGCAGTCAGACTAAGCTTGAACAAAGGAAATTCATTCTAAAATGCTACGGAAGTGTGAAAACGCAGTTGAAGTGCAAAGACAGTTTAAGAGGGAGTTTCAAACAGATCCACCAACGCGACTTACCATCACTCGAATTAGAGATAAGTTTGAAGCCGATGGAACTGTTCAGAATGTCCACAAGAAGCGTTCCGGAAGACCACGGACATCGACAAGCCCCACAAAGCAAGAAAGAGTACTGGAAACGTATCACCAAAGTCCAAGAAAATCTGTGCGGCAAGCGAGTCGTGAGGTAGGAATTTCAGAATCGTCTGTCCAACGCATTTTGAAGCGCTGTCAATGGAAAAGTTACATTCCAAGATTAGTCCATGCTATTAATGAAGATGATCCGGACCGAAGAGTGTAGTATTGCGAGTGGTACTTGGCACGATGTGGATGTGGATTGGACGAAGGGGTTTCGTAGAATACCCTCCGCGTTCACCAGACCTCACACCACTAGACTTTTTTTTATGGGGATATTAAAAGACAAAGTCTACGCTATAAAACCTGCAACAGTCGCTGAATTGAGAGCAGCCATTGAACGAGAATGCACACAAATACCAAACGAAATGTTTCGTGATGTTTGCGATTCCATTGCTTCGCGTTATCAGCAGTGCCTGGACCAGAACGGACGTCAGTTTGAAAACAGGCGTTGACAAAACAATTAAATAATGTCTGTAGATTCTATTACATTTGAAAATGAAGTGTATTTTAATAAACACTGCCTTTATAATTATTTAAAGTGTGTATACATTTTTTTGGGACGCCCTGTATATATATATATATATATATATATATATATATATATATATATATGTGGTGTGTGGTGTGTGTGTGTGCACACGGTGTTTCACAACCAGTCTGCCATACTTTGGAGGGTGATATCGAGTAAAAAAGTTAATACAACATAGGTGCTATTTCCAACCGTTGCGGAGCTACAGACGTTTTAAGGTCCTATGTTGTATGAACTTTTTTACTCGATATCACCCCCAAAGTATGGCAGACCGGTTGTGAAACACCATATAATATATATATATATATATATATATATTATATATATATATGGGATGAATTTCACAATTAAACACGTGAAATGAATGAATGATGTAAACCGACAAGAGAAAAATATGATTCCAAGGCCTTTTGTGTATTCAGAAGTACACCTCGTCAGGGAATTCCCTGACGAGGTGTACTTCTGAATACACAAAAGGCCTTGGAATCATTTTCCTTTTTCCTTGTGGGTTTACATTATATATATACTGCCACCCAAGTTTTTGGAAGCGCCAATAGGTTTCTTGTTCATATTTTACACTTGATGATAAGGCGTCATATCCTATATGAAATCGATCTACATATGGTCCCTTATTATATCCAGAACACTTAATTTTAATATACGGACGTTGATTTTTTTATTTTCTTTCAGAGTAAATATAAAAATGACCTTTAGAAAAGATTTAAATGACCCTAAAATGGACATGATATTAGAGGTGCTCCGTTTTGGCTGGTGCCTCAATCGCCAAGGTTGTCCGTGTTTCGCGAAGAATAGTGCGCGGGGATATGTACCAAGAAGGGCAACATCAAAACAATAAATTGCATCAAATAAGCGCGGTAGTGAGCGGAAAGTAACGCTGAAACAATGTGCCAAAACACCCTTGTCACGAATTGTGAAGCGTGACCGGAAGCCTACAATCACCAAATCTTATTTGTTTGGTTCTTTTCTAGTTATTTTGACTGAAACGGCGCACGGTCCTCGTTGCGGACAACTAAGAATTAAACTCCGGACAGATTTTGACGCAGGTATCTTCCGTTAGCAGTCTAGAATTCATTTCGTCAAGGTTGCTTCGCGCTATTACGCTTGCTCGCACCTCTTTTTTTTTAATGCTGTCCATAATATCATGACCTTAGAATAGTGGTGGGCAACCTACGGCCCATCGGGTTTCTGAGTGCGGCCCGAGAGACATTTTACTAACCATTGTCCACATGAATGAAAATTTTGGAATTTACATTAATATTTCCATAATCTACTGATAATTTTGTTTGATTTGACAAAATTTATTTATATTAATAAGCATAAAAGCATGAGCATAAAAGGTAAGCATAAAAAATGTTTCTTTTGCTTTACTATTTGAAGTTGATCACAATTCAATTAATATATAAATAATAATTTTCTCTAACTCTTTAGGAAATTTTCTGGCTGTATTAAATGTATTAAATGTATTTTAATCTTGCGGCCCATTGAGATGAAGGAAGGCCACTCATGCGGACCACTGACTAGCCTAGGTTGGCCATCACTGCCTTAAAGGCTAAAGTCCTCTTAGAACATGGACAATCTTAGTGGCTTTGGTCATTAAGGCACCATCCAAACGGAACCCTTCTATATCATGCCCATTTTAAGGTAATTTAAATCTCTCCTAAGGGCCATTTTTCATATTTATTGTGAAAAAATAAAAAATCAACGTCACTACAGGGTGTCCCGTAAGTCTGGACCCATAGGGAAAAATAATAAAATTACAAAATAGTCCAAAAATTTATTTATAATATATTTTTTTATATTTTATTATTATTTTTATTATTTTTTTATTATGATCTTACTCCGCTGGAGTTTTATTTGTGGGGCCACTTGAAAGCCAAAGTGTACGAGGTCAAACTTCAGAACATTTTCACCTTAAAGCACGCATTGTGGAGGCGTGTCAAGAAATTTCTGCGACTGTGATTCAGAAAGTGCTGTCGCAGTGGAGATTACGTCTTCAACTATGTGTGCGACACAACGGCGGACACTTTGAACAGATTATGTAATAAATTTTTGGACTATTTTGTAATTTTATTATTTTTCCCTATGGGTCCAGACTTACGGGACACCCTGTATATTAAAATATTAACTGTTCTGGATATAATAAGGGTCCACAGATCGATTTCATACGAGATATGACGCCTTATCATCAAGTGTGAAACATGAACGAGAAATCTACACGTGCTTCCCAACTTTTCAGCTGCAGTATATATATATATATGCGCCTCGGCGGTGTAGTATATATATATATATATATATATATATATATATGCTCATCGGCGGTGTAGTGGTTAGCGTCGCTGACTACGAATCCATCGGCCCTGGGATCGAGACTCGGTGACGGCAGGCGGCGCGCAGTAAAACCCAACTGTTCAGCCTTCCACATAAAAAAAAAATTGGTTGGTAGATAAATGGGTACCCAAGGTAGCCTACTGATTAAGACGTTGGGCTGCTGCTGGGGCGTGGTTCGAATTCCACGTTAAATTGTAGGTCTAAGGTGGAATGACAAGCTGTCAGAATGAACAAATCAGGCGGAAGCAAAACCAAGTTAAACCAAGGTTATATATATATATATATATATATATATATATATATATATATATATAATATATATATATATATATATATATATATATATAATAAAATACGCATTTTCCAGTCGTAATTATGTTGTCATGGCAATGCCACATTCATCGTTTATGTATAATTTGCTGAAGAGACTCGCTTGTCAGGAACAAAGAAAGCGGTCTTTACACATAACAATACATTTTGGAAAGAGAAAATAAGAGCTGGGCGCTCGATAGCTCAGTGGTTACGGTGGCAGACTCCGAGCGGCGTGGTTGGCGCTGGCTCGCTCCCGGTCGTTAGCATCGGGTGTCGAGCCGAGTTGGTCGTTTACTCCGTTTCTGCCCTGGTTCAGGTAATCCTTGGGCAACGCTCACCCCCACGTAGTGGGGAAATGAGCTTCTTGGAACTTATCTTTACTTTTAAAAAATAAGAGCCACGTCACACACACAAATAGGTAAAAATACCTCCCAAAACGAATTTTTACTTCTGTTTTGAGAGAATTGAATATAGAAAGAATAATGGTAGTATAATTTTGCGGTAAAATACGTCATGCGAGTATTATCGAAATTACAGTTCACGAGGGAAATACACAAGGGCGGCGTTCAACGGCAGTAATTAGAAATAGACTGTAGCTCTGGGATAAATTTAATTGTTCGGAGACCTCATCAGCCCACAAATGAATTGAGGATGATTAGGGAATCTGCAGTGCTGGGATGCACCCTCAACGGAGGCCTTAGTCTGGAACGCGCATACAAAGCCTAAGCGCTGCCTCCCTATTTTCCAGGTATTTACCGACAATGTTTATGGTGGCATTCCCGTGAAAGAGGGGCCTAATTATTTCATTAACTTCACTCTAATTGTACTTTCGCTTTCCGTGAAGAGCGGGAACGACTTTCTCGTTCAATTTTATTTTATTTTTTATAACATGAATAGAATTCCACCCATTTTCGTACCTCCATTTTTTTCGTTTCGTTGCGGGTAATCGTTTCTCAAAACACTCGTGTACTAAAAAGTACTTTTCAATGTATAACTTCAAATGTATAACGTGAAAAATGTTATTGGTCACGATACTCAATATCATGGAGGAAATAGATACATAAATAATAATAATAATAATAATAATAATAATAATAATAATAATAATAATAACAGAATAGCTGCGTACGTGTGTCTCTAAAATTCCTATAAGAGAAGTATTTTCCCATGATTTCTCTCTATCTATCGTTAAAAATTTACCCGAAATTTACACGAGCCAACCAGTCATTACTTTTAAATTGTAATCGTCTCCCATCTTTTCCAAACGTAAGTCATGCTTAAGTTCAAATTACCTCTTCCCAATTGACAACTCACGAAATGTATTTCTGCGTCAGTTTTAATTGCTAAGCAAAAGGGTGCAGTCGTTGGGCGGAGAGATAGAGCTCGCCCCGTATCCGCGTAGCTAATAATGTCTTTATAGGTATTAGGGGCGGTCCCGCGGGGCGAGAGACGGGAGACGGGTCTCCGTCCACTAATGAGAGCTAATGAGGCAATTTACTTGAAATGGAGGTGTTTTCATGGATTTTTTATTTCTTTCTGTTCGTCCTGATTTGTCTCTTTGGTGGTCTCTCTCTACTGTTGGAGTTGTTGTGTGTCCAAAGCAGATTTAACGTTGTGGCGTTATTAGCTCCGGCAAAGTTCGAGTCTCCCTTCAAAAATTGGTGAGTGAAGTTTATTAGACACAGCTTTCAACGCACACGAAGACAAATTAACTTTCGTATTTTCGTCCCAATTCAAATTTATGTCCATAGTTTAGATTATTTTAGCCACTACTCGCTTTTTTATAGTGAAATTTAATCTCCATAAATCCTAAACGTTATTCCCTCCCTCCCCACGAAATAGCCCCCTTCCCCCCAACCATTCCCACCCCAATTTTAGGGTAGTTCATGCAGTTACATGGGTAAAACGCCTCTGTCTTATTTCAATGCAATGTTTGGTGAACCATTTGATGAGACAAAAACTCTTATTTTTAAAGTTTATCGCCATTTTTTGCGATTCTCTTTATTGCAATGCGCTTTTCTCCGAATAAGTAAGGAGAATTCACATTTACAGAGTTTATCAAGTGATAAAACGGGAGAGATAACATCGCGTTATCCCGCAGTCACTTCACACGCAGATTAGACACATATTTATCGATCATTTTAGGCTCTATTACGTAGTGGAGAGTCAATATACGAATAACATAAACTTAAGGTTTCAAATTATAGATATTATAAATCTGGTTCAGTTTGTGTAGAGCACATTTCGAGTTAACTGAATTATTTTTTGATGGGGTCCGGGCATATAAAGAAGAAAACGCGAGAAACTCGCAGTGTGCCTCGCTCCTGATCTAAATAACGGCTGAGGTGTCTATAACACGTCAGCAGGAATACTATATTTTGATGTGATTAAATTGACAGAATATAAAAATGAATGTCTCTCAGGCCGGCCGCACGCAGGATCGTCTCGCGACTCATGACTGACGACTCGAGTCGTCAACCGTGAATCGCAAGACGATCCTGCGTGCGGCCGGCCTTAACGTATAAATTTTTATATTGGTTCCTCTTCGCTGCGTTATACTTACATAACGCGACCCTGATATTTAAATTCTCTTATTTTTTTTAGTTACTTCACCGTTTTACGTGAATATTAACTCCCCCACTTTATTTGAGTTATGACGAAAGAGAGAGACATAAATTTCGTCTAGAGTTATTTACCGCCGTATCACTTAAATATACATACATACATACGTATAAACATATACGTATAACTTATAACATATACGTATATCATCGGTTATAAAATTCGAGTCACCCACTAAAGAGGAGATTGTAGACACCAATCGACCAGGGAAGTGCTCCGGGGTGGATGTTAGGCAGGAGACGGAGAGTACTAGAACTCCCTTTCTCCCGTCACTGTCCTCTTTAGATGATCTTTTTCCGCGAAAAAGATCATCTAAAGAGGACAGTGACGGGAGAAAGGGAGTTCTAGTACTCTCCGTCTCCTGCCTAACATCCACCCCGGAGCACTTCCCTGGTCGATTGGTGTCTACAATCTCCTCTTTAGTGGGTGACTCGAATTTTATAACCGATGATATACGTATATGTTATAAGTTATACGTATATGTTTATACGTATGTATGTATATTTAAGTGATCTTTTTCCGCGTCTCATCTACCCTGTGAGCAGTCCAGCATGTTCTCAAACACGCACTTCTCCCTCTATTCCTCACTACACATACATGCATCTTACACACTACACAATCTTTTCAAAGTTTGTTAAAAAAAATTAAAAAGGCATAATTGAGCCTTGGATACCTTGTTTTTGGTTCTCTCCGTCTTCTGTGGAGGGGTTACTTTTGCGGGCGCTCGCCCTCAGCCCCCTTCTTCCCTACATAAAAAAAATGTGTATACAGTATAAGTTTTATTAAATGATAGAGAGAGAGAGAGAGAGAGAGAGAGAGGAAAAGTAGTACCTCAAAAGGCCTTGCAGCCCATACGAAGGAGCTACCAATGGCAACGGGTGCCAGGGAAAAATTCCTACACCCTCAAATAGTGTGCAAGATTCGGTCTAACCTTTTCTTGAACAGATCCACAGAGGAACTGTTCACAACTTCTGAAGGTAGCCTGTTCCACGTGTCACAGATCTTATACGTAAAGTATGATAATTCCCACACACACTAGTGCTAAACCGTTTCAAATCTAACTTCCAACCATTGTTGCGAGTTGAGTTATCATTTAAACTAAACATGTTTATGCTTCTAAAATCGACATCGTTGAACCCGTGTAAGAGCTTGAAAACCTCGATGAGTTGACCGCGCAGCCTCCGAGTTTCAGCGAAAACAAATTCAGGGCACTTAAGCGTCGATTGTAGCCCATATGCCTAACGAAAGGGATTAACTTTGTGGCCCTCGCCTGGACTCGCTCCAGCCTCTCACTATCTTTCCTGAGGGTGGGCGACCAGAACCGCACAGCATACTCCAGGTGCGGCCGAACCAGGGAATTGTACAGAGAGAGCACAATGTCCTTGTTTCGAAATCGAAATTGCCTCCTGATATAATCCAACAGCTTCTGGGCTTTCTTTTTCACCTCTACGCACTGTTTGGTAAACTTAAGGTCGCTGCTAATTAGCACACCCAAGTCCTTTTCCAAATCAGTCGCCTCGATATTACTCCCCAACATGGAGTAGTCCGACTTGGGATTGGCGTAGCCAATGTGCATCACCTTGCATTTACCAAAGTTAAACGGCATTTGCCATTTTTCGGACCACTCTCCTATCCTACGTAGGTCCGCACGCAGTTGCTCGATTACTTCGGGCGTCCCAACATTGTCCCCAAGCTTGGTGTCATCAGCGAATTTGGCGATCCTACTGACGATATCATTTACATAAATGATAAACAATAGTGACCGAGGCCCAACCCGAGCTAGCCCCTTTAATTACAACCCTCTGCCGCCTATTCTTCAGCCAGTTTCCAATCCAGCTACCTACTGCCCCACCGATACCCAGCGCGCGCACTTTGGCCATTAACCGGCGGTGAGGTACCTTATCAAAGGTTTTCTCAAAGTCGAGATAAAGTCTATCAATCGCCCTACTCTTATCGTACTCACTGCACATGACGTGAAAAAACTCGAACAGGTTGGTGAGATACGACCTATGCCGTCTAAACTCATGTTGGGAGTCCCCAAGCAGCTTGTAGGAATCCAAATGGTCAACGATCTTATCCGCTATTATCCCCTCTAATAATTTACCTACAACCGAAGTGAGACTAATGGGACGATAGTTCCCTGGACTTTCGTGACCCCCTTTCTTAAAGATAGGGGTCACGTTGGCTTCCCTCCAGTCGCCAGGCACCTGGCCCGTCACCTGGTCGCGCACTTCCCGCAAGACTCTGGGGAGGAACTGGCCTGGCCCAGGAGCCTTAAACGCGCTCAATTTGTCTATTCTATCGGCAACAACTGTCGCGGTACACCGAACACTATCTAGGCCAGCACCTTCGCGCCTGACGCTTGGCTCGGGGATGACGCGGGTGTCCTTCCTGGTGAACACTCCCGCAAAGTACTCATTCCGCACATTAGCGACGTCCGCGTCGGACGTCCGCAGCGCGCCGCTAGGGTCCTTTAACGGGCCTATCATGTTTCTAATGGGCTTTCCACTATTAACATAACTGAAGAACTCCTTAGGGTTCCCCTTGCAGAGGCTTGACACCCGGAGTTCTTCGTTACGTTTGGCTGGCCTAACTTTCGCTTTCACTTCCCTGCACAGGCGGACATACGCCTCAGTGTTCTCATGGGAACGATTGTCCTTCGCCCTCCTATACGCAGCTTTCCTATTTCGGATAGCCGAAGCGATGTCCCGACTGAACCACTTAGGCTGCGCTGAAGCAGAGGTGACCGGTTTTGAGGATATGGCAGCAGACTGCAGCACCATAAACTGGTCCCGGAATGCATTCCACACTCCCTCAACATCGCCGCCGACCTCTAACCCCATCTCACCTACGCTATCCCGAGAGAGAGAGAGAGAGAGAGAGAGAGAGAGAGAGAGAGAGAGAGATATTTCCAAGAATTTTTTGCAAGTGTGAAAATGGTCAACCGCAAAAATGAATATAAAAAAAAAAAAAAGAGGTAAAATCGCGTTCTTCCTGGAATTTATCGGCACCGTGGCGGTCGGAAGTGCCAAAGAAACCATGTGTTTTTTATGGTTTTCAATGTGAGGGTCCCAAATGTGTGGGTGCTAAGACGGGGACTGACCCTCGATCGAGATACACTGACCGCGGAGGCCCTTTATCCTGCCATGTATGCAGGGTCCCTCTGGAAGACGTTACGCGATCTTTTACAGCTACGGAACGTCTGGAAAGGTTGAGGGCGAAAACGAATTGGAGAAAGGTGGTGGATGGGTTCTCTCTCTCTCTCTCTCTCTCTCTCTCTCTGTAAGTCGAATGGGAAAGCATGTGACTGCAAGCACAGGAAGACATTGCCCATTAGACTCGATAATCGCGGGTTCGAATCCCCAGGACACACCGTGTTGGAATTCCAAAGAAAATTAGTATTATCATCATCAATGTTTCTTGAAGAGTACCAGTACACGATTGAGATCAAAGTATCATAATTAAGAAGAACTCTCAAAGTATTGAAAAAACATTAAAAAAAGAATTAGTAGTATATAAAAGTATTTATATGAAATAGTTAACCTCTCCGTTCTTGCGAAAGAAGACCACGAGTAAATTTACTTTATGCAGAATCTGTTAAGAAATCGTAATATCGTTTCCACGTAATAAAAGTTTCTTCAAACGCACCCAAAATTCTTCAAGTGAAAAAATTGATCTGAAAGGGAAAAACTTTTGTATGCCATGACCCTCAGAGGGAAGAACGTCCAGTGCAATGAAGACGCTTTCGAAGTGCAGCTAAATTTATGTATTTAAGATGAACTGAAATGATTTCAGAGAAGAAAAACACAGAAAATAACTCCCTCCTACATCGAATATGAACTAAACTCGTGACGTTATCCTGCCTCCGTAAAATTAATTTTAAATTCGTTATCATAAATTTTGTTTTAGCTCATGACCTTCACGGGAAAAATATGAAGACATCCGTTTATGTATTGTTCAAATGAATGAATGACATACCCAGTCCATGCCCATCAATTGGACAATGAATACCCCTCAAACGGGTCATACCCATTTACTACTGGCAAACAGCGCGTGACATTTGATAATGATACAGAAGGATACTCGCAGAACGGGAAGCTTCCTATATTAGCGTCTAAAATGGGTATATACCCAATACCTTGATGCCGACCCTCTAATAGCGAGAACGCGACACGGTAACACCGGGTATAGAAGCCCCTCATTTAGGAAGGGCGTGACCAATGGCGATCGAGATTATTAAAACCTTTATCCGTAATCACTCTCTGTACCACCAACCACAACTGACCAAAAGAACACCAACTATTTTTTTTTAAACTAAAAAAATGGTCATCGGTATAAAAGAGCCAGACTGCCCCCCCCCCACCCCACCCCTCTCATCAAAATGGTATAGGCCCTGACGTCGCTTTTTAGACCTGTCAAAGCAGACACCCCTGCCCTGTAATTTGACATCGTATGGAACCGCCCCCTTACTTTTCATCAATGGTAAACCATTGTCTCACGTCGAATGACGCGAAAACCGACAATCCGGCAAAGGCATACCGGTAATGAACCGGAGAGGACAGTAAGAGAGATGAAAAAGAAGAAAAGGCATTTAATTTGGACAAATTTGACGCGTATACGATGCCCAGCGTTTAACTTAAAAGTGAATGTACGAATGTGGACGAAATATGTACGTACGAATGTTATGATATGTTAAGACAGAGCTTTTGAAACTTTTAACGTTGGCGACAAACTATTTAAGCATAACAATTTTCACGACACATTAATTAATTTTTGTTATCAAATATCAAATATCAGATAATTTTTCAGTAGGTGGTTTATCTTGTAGCCGATTTTGTTGATAGAAAAATCAAAATTTTCACTAATGTGTCGCGACACACCAGTTTGGAAAGCTCTCTGTGTTAAGACATATCATAAAAAGGATATGTCTTCCGAAAAAAATAATTGTATTAATAATAATGATAATTGTCTTAATAATTTTTAATACCAGCGTTACGATACTTAATATTAAGTATCGCAAAACGATAGGATGCTCCATCAATGTCGGATAATTTCTGACATCTTTCGTTTCAATTCCGAAATGATGATGATGATGATGATAAATTTTAGTGAAACACTCGATCAAAAAGGCGGGTAGGGGGCTTTTTCGTTCTTTTCTATACCCACAAACCACGCTTGGATTTTGTCTATACCCCCTTCCCGCTCGAACGCCCGGGGAAGGCAGATGATACCCAGAGATGGAATTACTTCTTTGGAGGAGGGGCTCTTTCTATTGACGAAAGATTACACTTGAAAACGGCTTTGAAAAGAAGCTTCGAAAAACTTCACTCGATGACGTACGCCAATAAATGTTAATTTTAGGGCACGAAATGCAGAATAAAAAAAAAAAATTATATATATATATATATATATAGAGAGAGAGAGAGAGAGAGAGAGAGATTTCGTCTCCTTTTCATTCCGGTAATGAGAAGCGTCCAATTCTATTGTTAAATAAAAGTGAAGAGGGGACAATAGGCGAAGGGCAACCACGCCTTTCCAAAAGTAATAAAAGATTTTCTTTGTTCATTTGAGGACAAAAAAGTTGGAGTTACATTCTGAAGTTTACTAAATAGAAAGTGCATATCTCTCTCTCTCTCTCTCTCTCTCCTCTCTCTCTCTCTCTCTCTCTCTCTCTCTCATATATATATATATATATATAATACACACAGACCGTGCATGAAACAAGGAACTCTTCTGCGGAAATTAAATCCACTATAGTCCGAATAAGTATTGGTAAATGAATAGAGTTGGGCTGGGATGCTTTAAAGCCTAGATCCTGTCCCAAAGATGGATCCTTCCAAAGGGAAGCTATATTTTTGGGGCCTCTTTGTGAGTGACCCGTTGCCCAAGTCGGGCTAACATCATGAAAAAGAAAAACTATAATGTTTGTCATTTAGCATTACTTATTCGGACTATGGTGGATTTAATTTTCCCAGAAGAGTTCCTTGTTCCATGCACGGTCTATGCGTAACATAGAAGATCTCAGGGGACCATTCTGAGTTTGTGTATACTAAACGGACGTGTTTCGTGCCTTGAAAAGTGGACGCTCAATGTCCCGGTTGAGGTTTAAGTTTTGGTTTTTTTGGCTAAAAATACAATAGTTACCCCCTTTTTCTTTGATTTATTCAACACGACGTGAATGCAACGAGTCTTTTACTTATATAGAGGTTCTGAGTGTAGGGATCTAGGCTTGCTTTAAACCCTAGATCCACGTCCCAAAGCTGGATCCTGTCTGCTTTGCAGATAGCTGGTGAGGGAAGCTATATTTATGGGATCTCTTTGCGAGAGACCCGTTGCCCACGTCGGGCTAAAATCATGAAAAAGGAAAAAAACTATGGTATTTGTCATTTACCATTACTTATTCGGACTATAGTGGATTTAATTTTCCCAGAAGAGTTCCTTGTTCCATGCACGGTCTGTGTTTAACATATATATATATATATATATATATATATATATATATATATATATATATATATATATATATATATATTATATATATATATTAGTGATGGGACGATTGTCATATTTCATACAATCGCTGTTGCGATTGCGATTGCGATGTTTTAGCTTTAGCCTCACATAACGCTCATTTATGCTTTAAATATACCTAAACGCGTTACCTACCATAGGGTTAGCTTGATTTTTTAACATTCCAATTTTACATAGAGCAAATAAAGAGGTGTACTTATTGTTATTATTAAACCAATTTTTTATTCTGTTTTCAACTAATTCGCAACCCGTTTTCATTTCTGTTTTTGACTTATTTATTATTTATTTATTATTCCGTATTGTTGTTAGCTAAACTTTCCTTTAAGTACGCATGAAAGAGCAGCTTTCATAGCAACTTTTGTAGAGATTTAAATCTTTTGTTCACAATCGCAACAATCGCACTCATTAAATGCGATTGCAATTGCGATTGCGATTGTAAAAAATGTGCGATTGTATCGCGATTGCGATTGCGATGCATCGTCCCATCACTAATATATATATATATATATATATATATATATATATATATATATATATATATCGTTTGGGTTCCGTGCCGTGCGTCGGTCTCTCTTCACAAGAAGGTCAAGCTGGCTGGTACACCCGGCTCATCTGCTACCGTCCTGAGCCAGGCATCTAGTCTTCTCTTGAAGACTTCAACTTTGACCCCTGTAACGTTTCTGAGGTCCTTTGGAAGCTGGTTAAAAAGTCTTGGCCCCCTGACAACCAAGCTATTTTCCTTCAGTTGAGGAGGTCCCTTGTCGGGCCTTTAATTTGGGAACACTACACATTCTGCCTTTCTTATTTTCCAGTGTTGTTTGAATGGTAATTGGGTTTAGTTTGAGGTTTGGTACCAGTTTTTTCGATCATTTTCCATATGTAGATTATGGTGTACCTCTCTCTTCTTCTTTCCAGGGAGTACAGATTTAGTTTACGTAGTCTTTCCCAGTAGTTGAGTTCTTTGCAGCCATCAATCTTGGCTGTGAAATGTCTGCGTTTCTTCTAGTTTATTAATTTCTTCCTTTTTATATGGGGACATCAAGACTGAGCAGTATTCAAGTTTTGGTATGATCAGTGTTCTCAGAAGGGGAATCATTAATGTCTTGTCTCTTCTTTTGAACCTGTCTCGCGACTCTTTTTGCTTTGTTTATTGCTATCTGATTTTGTGTCTCGAATTTCGCATCATTGATCATTATTACCCCCAGGTCGACCGCTTTCGTACTTCTCTGAATTTCCTGTCCATCTGGAGCATAATATGCAGTCTGTTTAAGTTCCTCATTTCTACCATATCTCAAGAGCTGAAATTTCTCGGTGTTAAATGTCATATTGGTGTCTTCTGACCATGTGTATATTTTGTTCATGTCCCTCTGCAAGAGGGACATGCTGATTTTTCTATTGATCTTTGTATCGTCCGCAAAGGATGTTACGATACTGTTGCTGTTTACTCCACTGTCTATGTCTGTTAGCATGATAATGAACAGGAGTGGGGCCAGCACTGTACCTTGTGGTACTGAGCTGCGTACTTCTGATTCTGATGATGATACCACCTTCAATTTTGACGACCTGTAGACGTTCTCTGAGGAAGTTGTAGATCCATTTTCCCACTTTGCCCGTTATTCCCATATGTTTCATTTTATGTGCTATTATACCATGATCGCATTTGTCGAAAGCTTTAGCAAAATCCGTGTATATGACATCATAGTTTTCATTGCCTTCAAGTGCATCTAGGATATTGTTATAATGCTCTATAAGTTGTGATAGGCATGATCTTCCTGAACGGAATTCGTGCTGATTTTCGTCGAATCTTTCCAGTGTCTCCAAGACGTGATAGATTTTCTCTCTGACTATTCTTTCAAATATTTTGGTGAGGTGGGACGTCAATGACACTGGTCTATAGTTCTTTGCTTGAGATCTATCCCCTCCTTTATACAGGTATTTATAGAGTCCCTATCTATTTCAGTGAAAACGTAGCAAAAAGGGGTAAAATTCAATAACAATATAATAGAAGGCATACATTTAATGAATACTTAAGCGTATCAGTATCTCTAGAGTTCGAATCTGTCAGCAGCATTGCGGAACGCATTTTGGAGCATCACAGGGGTTATTTTTGTAACTGCTGTTACTATACGAGCACGTAACTCTTGCAGATCTGTAACCCTCGTTTGATAGACGTTTGATTTGATAAAGCTAGCCCATGCAAAGAAATCCAAGGGCGTTAGGTCAGGAGATCGAGTTGCTCAAGGCCTGTTGCCTCCACGTCCGATCCACCGATTTGGAAATCGTTCATTAGGTACTCCCGAACAATGTTTGCGTAATGACAAGGTGCCTCATCTTGTTGAAAGACGACGGTGTTTAAAATGCCATCTGAATGAAGCTGGGGTTCCAGGAATTGCTGAAGCATGTCCAGATAAATAAGCCCTGTAATTGTAGCTTCAGCAAAGAAAAAGGACCTATAAATCTTAGATTTTGTCGTACCCAACCAGACAGTAAATTTAGGAGAATCTCGTTCCCATTGATAGAAATTAACTGGCTTTTCATTAGCCCATATGCGGCAGTTATGGCGATTAACCTTTCCACACGTGTGGAAAGTTGCTTCATCGCCAAAGAGAATGTGATCCATTAAATTTTCATTCTGTGTGTGTTCATCAATATCGGCACACATTGCACTTCACTTTAGATAATCCTCTTCATGTAAGTCATGAAGCACCTGAATGAGGTAACTTCTCTTCTTCAACGTCGATTTAAAAATTTTGTGGACAGTTGATTTGGGCATCCCGAGTCTACGTGATGTGGAGCGAATTGACATGCTTGGATGTTCATCGATAACATTACGTACCGCATTTACAGCATGCTCAGATACACTTGGACGTCCAGATCTTGACTCATCATGAACAGATGCCGTTCTTTTAAATTTATTAAGCAAATCACGAATTGTCTTGTCTGTAGGACCTGGCTTGTGAAATGTTCTTTCAAACCTCTCTCTAATTTCTTTGCATTTCTTTCCTTTAATCCGAAGTGTCACCACCATCACACGTTCTTGTACATTCATTTTCCTAGGGTTCTGCAACAGAAATAAAAACCGTTAATTCAACGAAATAAATAGGGACTTTATAAACACCCTGTACACGTATATGGGACAATGTTTGCTCTTTTCAAGATGCTCGGTGTTTCCACAGTGTCTAGGGATCGTCTCCATATCCAGTATAAGGGTGTAGCTATTTCCTTTTTAGAGTTTTTAATTAATAGTGCGTTCCATTTGTCCGGACCTAGAGCTGAATGTGATTTCATTTGTCCTATAGTTCTCGATACATCTTCTGGGGTAAAATCAAAGTCTGTTATACATTCTCATTGTAATTTCTCTTCGAAGAATGCATCTATGTCAGGTATCGCTTTGTCACTTTTTGGGGTACTGAAGACCGATTCATACTGGGCTCTCAATGTTTCAGATATTTCTTTTAGATCGTCTGTTTGTTTATTATTTCCTTTCCTTAAGGGCACGATAGTAGCGCGCGTTTTAGTTTTCCTTTTCGCATAGCTGTAGAAGTACTTATTTTGGATGTTCCTTTATTGATTCTACCGCCTTTTCCTCTTCCCTCTCTATATGGCCCTTTATCAGAGTTTGTATTTCCCTATCTATACTCTCCAGTTTTTCTTGTATTACTTTCCTGGCATTGTTGTCTCCGCAATTAGCTAATTTCGTCGCTACTCTCTTTCTTTTGTGGAATATTCTTCTCTTTTGCCTCTCTAGCCTGTTCCTCTTTCCTTTTGGCTGTGCTTTCGGAGCATATTTTTCCAAAATTCTCAGCGTCTTTTCTTCCAAGGTTGTTAGCATTTCCTCCGTTGTTTTATTCTCTAAAACTGTTCTCCACCATAAGTAATAGTAAATGACAAACACTATAGTTTTTCTTTTTCATGTTAGCCCAACGTGGGCAACGGGTCGCTGGCAAAGAGGCCCCAAAAATAAAGAAAAAACTAGTGTTTGTGTCATTTACCATTACTTATTCCGACTATAGTGGATTTAATTTTCCCAGAAGAGTTCCTTGTTCTTTGCACGGTCTGCGTGTATCATAAAAAACTTCAGGGGACCACTCTGAGTTCAATCCCATATATATATATATATATATAGATATATATATATATATAAAGAATAAAAGAATACGTTTCTATGTCAAAGCAATATGTTTTGGGATCATGACGTATAGTCAACATTTTACGGAAACTGAGCTGAAGTTTTTTTATTTATAAACTTCCACAGATCTGGGACGAGGTCTTCGTTTTTTCAGTTTACAGTCAAGGTGATCCCAAACCTGTTAGTCATGGTTCGTGATAGTTCTTCTAACTAAGCAAAAAAGGCATTGTAGTTCCTTTCGTCTCTACCACGACTATTTGAGTGGTTAACATACTAGTGTAACAACAGGAGATGGATGTCAAGAATGGATGCACATTTAAGAGTAAAACGTCTTTCCAAATTTCTTCAAGTACCCAATACCATTGCGCATAAAACACCATACCCCGTGGGCTACATCGTAGTCATTTTTTGCACCACCATTCCCAGTCGATCAACGAAGTTAAGTGACATTGAGTTTGGGGTAGTAGTTGGATGGGTGGCAATTTTTCCCGTCCAGACAGGGGCATAAATGGAGTAAAAAAGTTGGTGGGGGAGGGGGTGGGGGGGGGAACGAACACAATTATATTGTTAGAAGTACTCATTTTCTATGGGAGTAATTATAAAAGTTGTTGGGTGAGGGACAACTTTTATAATTACTCCCACAGATAATGAGTACTTCTCACAATCGGATTGTGTTCGTCCACCCCGCGACAAACTTTTTTACTCCAGTTACACCCCGGCATCGAGCAGTTACACCCCGGCATCGAGATGATGTAGCGACCCGTGGTTCGGATCTCGAGTAAAGGTTTTTATTGGTCCCCCGCATCACATAACCTTTACCGTTACAAAGGAGATTAAAGAAACCCCAAAACACGTTCACAAAACGGTTTTATTTTTTATTTGATTTTCTTGGAAAGTTGCTAACTAGCATCAGTCAGTTCGCGGACCAGAAGTTGATCATTATTGCATTATATTGAAGCTTCTTTTCAGTAAATTACTCTTCATTCATTTCCTAAATCATAGTTACCTTCATTTGTTCACTCCCTCCTCTGTTAATAAAGGTTCTGATTTTCCGTTCCACTCTCCAATGACATCAAAATATCTCTCTTCAATTTCGAAATATCTTTAATTATTTATTCGAACGCTTCCAATCTAATCGAACGACTTTTGTATCATACACAAACCAACTAACCATTTATTCTTTTCAGACTATTAAAAATTTCACTATAAAAGATATAGTGACTATTTATAAACCAGATGGTTTATCAGATTATGGAATAAATATAGATAGAAAGGAGGGGCTATTCCCGGAGTGCCATTTGGAGTTCAGAATAAATGCGCACTCGAATACACTTCCTTCCGCTTTGAACCGAATTGCAGACACCCGTAGTGGTGGAAAAAAATTCGCCCAAAATAATGCAATTTAGAAAAAAAGGCTCCGAATTACTAATTACTAATTTTGGGGTGCTTTTAGGAAAAAAAAAATTTCCTACGGCTGAACGCACGAATCTTTTCTTGTCTAATTTGCAATTTCTAAACAAGCTTCCTACATTGCGAGATCAACGTAAAAATACACTCGTATACAACACAGAACAAACAAATCTGTCATCTCCAACTAAAGATTTTTTCCTTCCAAAGATATTAGGAACAGGCGAGAAGAGCAAATAAATCTCGTCAATGAACGCATTCAGACCCTGAATTACATCGGATTAACGTAAAAAAAAAATCAAGTTATAGCGTGGGTTACGTTAAGTTAAGTTAGGTTAGGTTAGGTTAGATTAGATTACGCTAAGTTAGCGTAGTTTTTCTTTAGTCAAAAGAGAAAGGAACCGCTATACAATAATAAACCCTTCGGGAAGGCCAGAAACTGAACACTGCGCTCAGACCGGACTAATACGGGCCACTGCGCTAACTACTCAATTATCATTATCAGCACCACCGGGAGTCGAACCCCTGATTTCAGTGCCCTCGTTTCGCCTCCAGGGAAACTGTATTACCCACTGAGATACGGTCGCTGGCGAACCGCTATATATAACTGTTTGAAGAGACACTAATGAAAAGAAAATAAGATACAATTAATCACAACAAAAGGCAAAAAAAACGAACTTTTTCACTTATGATAAATCGATTACATTGGCACTGCGACCTTCGTATTTTTGTTCAACCCATTAGTGCCCATTGGCAGAATTTTCTGAAATTTTTGGAGTACCCAGTATCTGGGAATAAACGTGAAGATGATATGAATGTCGCACTGAGGTAACGAGAAGCAGAAAAGAATGGAAGTGGTTTGTGAGGTACGTAAATGGAGACATTGGTCTCACCTGACCTATCACAAGAGAGGTATATCCCATTATCCCAACCTTGTCTGAAAGGTAACACTGGATCCCTGAGGTTGGGGGAAGGGAGGGGGGGGGGGGGGGTTATCTTATACCTAATGGTATCCTTCTGTGTGTGTGTGTGTGTGTGTAGTTCATTTGAGTGTTTTCAGTTCCAAGTTCAAGCGTTGTGCCCACTCCATAAACAATGGGAAATGAGTATGGATGGATACATCATCTGGCCAAAAATTCAAGCAAAAAAAACTAACACTTCAGGGACCATAATAATATGTACATTTTTAACGAAATACGCTATATTCAGAGTGATTATATATATATAATATATATATATATTATATATATATATATATATATATATATATATATATATATATATATAATATATATATATATATATATATATATATATATATATATATATATATATATATAGTCAGAAATATTTTTATAATCTAAAGTTAATAAAAAAAATATCTCTTCGGCTGAAATGAAAAATAATACTAAACAAAAAGAATGTATCCCCCCCCCCCGAAATTCCACTCAAATGGTCCCCAGTTTTATTCATTTTAGAAGGAATTGTCCCGTGTAAGTATGAGAGACAAATAATAATACAAGATGGATGAGGGAATGCCGTGCCACTACGCGGAATGATGCAGGAGACACCTCACTCTCTTCTATCATTACACTCGCGCCGGTAGATGCGTGGAAGACGCGTTTCCTTAAAAACTCTGCAATTTGCCGATCGTTTCAGTCTCCGAATGAAGCTGAGACGGCTTCTTCCGCCTAAATTGACGGATTAAAATCGGTAAATGGCCGATACATTATCGGTTTGGTGTTGCCAATGAAACTTAGATGCAGAAATGATGCAAAATTGATGGATACGTCGTTTCGCTTATTTTGCACTTATGCCACTGGCACAGTCTCTCTCTCTCTCTCTCTCTCCTCTCTCTCTCTCTCTCTCTCTCTCTCTCTCTCTCTCTCTCTCTCTCTCTCTCCTTCTCTCTCTCTCTCTCTCTCTCTCTCTCTCTCTCTCTCTCTCTCTCTCTCTCTCTCTCTCTCTCTCTCTCTCTCTCTCTCTCTCTCTCTCTCTCTCTCTCTCTCTCTCTCTCTCTCTCTCTCTATAGGAGGGCGAAGGCCAATCGTTCCCATGAGAACACTTTAGCATATGTCCGCCTGTGTAGGGAAGTGAAGGCGAAGGTTAGGCTAGCGAAACGTAACGAAGAACTACGGGTGGCAAGCCTCTGCAATGGGAACCCTAAGGAGTTCTTCAGTTATGTTAATAGTAGAAAGCCCATTAGAAGCATGATAGGTCCTTTAAAGGACGGAAGCGGCGTTCTGCGGACCTCCGACGCGGACATCGCTAATGTGCTTAATGAGTACTTTGCGGGAGTGTTCACCAGGGAGGATACCCGCGTCATCCCCGAGCCAGCTGTGAGGCACGAAGGTGCTGGCCTGGATAGTGTTAGATGTACCGCGACAGTCGTTGCTCATAGAATAGACAAACTGAGCGCGTTTAAGGCTCCTGGGCCAGACCAGTTTCTCCCCAGTGTTTTGCGAGAAGTGCGCGACCAGGTGGCTCCCCACCTGGCTACAGTCTTCAACAAATCGTTGGTGATGGGCCAGGTGCCTGGTGACTGGAGGGAGGCCAACGTGACCCCTATCTTTAAGAAAGGGGATCACGAAAGTCCAGGGAACTATCGTCCTATTAGTCTCACTTCAGTTGTAGGTAAATTATTAGAAAGGATAATAGCTGATAGAATCGTTGACCATTTGGATTCCTACAAGCTGCTTGGGGACTCCCAACATGGGTTTAGACGGCATAGGTCGTGTCTCACCAACTTGCTCGAGTTTTTCCACGTCATGTTGAGTGAGTACGATAAGAGTAGGGCGATTGATATACTTTATCTCGACTTTCAGAAAGCCTTTGATAAGGTACCTCACCGCCGGCTAATGGCGAAAGTGCGCGCGCTGGGTATCGGTGGGGAAATAGGTAGGTGGATTGAAAACTGGCTGAGGAATAGGCGGCAGAGGGTGGTAATTAAAGGGGCTAGTTCGGGTTGGGCCTCGGTCACTAGTGGGGTTCCTCAGGGTTCCGTTTTGGGGCCGCTGTTGTTTACCATTTACATAAATGATATCGACGGTGGCATCGTCAGTCGGATCGCCAAATTCGCTGATGACACCAAGCTTGGGGCCAATGTTGGGACGCCCGAAGCGATCGAGGAACTGCGTGCGGACCTAGGTAGGATAGGAGAGTGGTCCGAAAAATGGCAAATGCCGTTTAACTTGGGTAAATGCAAAGTGATGCACATTGGCTACGCCAATCCCAAGTCGGACTACTCGATGTTGGGCAGTAATATCGAGGTGACTGATTTAGAAAAGGACTTGGGTGTGCTAATTAGCAGCGACCTTAAGTTTACGAAACAGTGTGTAGAGGTGGAAAAGAAAGCCCAGAAACTATTGGGTTATATCAGGAGGCAATTTCAGTTTCGGAACAAGGAGATTGTGCTCTCACTGTACAATTCCCTTGTTCGGCCGTACCTGGAGTATGCTGTGCAGTTCTGGTCGCCCACCCTCAGGAAAGATATTGAGAGGCTGGAGCGAGTGCAGGCGAGGGCCACAAAGTTAATCCCTTCCGTTAGGCATATGGGCTACAATCGACGGTTACGCGCCCTGAACTTGTTTTCGCTTGAAACTCGGAGGCTGCGCGGTCAACTGATCGAGGTTTTCAAGCTCTTACGAGGGTTCAACGATGTCGATTTTAGAAGTATGTTTAGTTTAAATGATAACCCAACTCGCAACAATGGTTGGAAGTTGGATTTGAAACGGTTTAGGACTAGTGTGTGTGGGAATTACTTTACGTATAAGATCTGTGACACATGGAACAGGTTACCTTCGGAAGTTGTGAACAGTTCCTCTGTGGATCAGTTCAAGAAAAGGTTAGACCAAATTTTGCACACTATTTGAGTGTGTAGAAAATTTTCCGTGGCACCCGTTGCCATTGGTACCTCCTCGGTATGGCCGCAAGGCCTTTTGAGGTACTTCTTTTCCTTGTAACTCCTTGTAACTCTCTCTCTCTCTCTCTCTCTCTCTAAGAGGTTATAAGAAAACTATCATACTTTGTTTTTTTCTGTATGAGGCGTTGGTCAGGTCTGGTCCCAAAGCATGGGGGTTCTCACGTGACATTCCATTGGCAGATATGGGAAGCTTGATGAGAAGTCAAAACCTCCGAATAGGCGTACTCAGTTGAAGAGAAACTACGAGGGATACATTATCAGCTTGTTTGTAGTTTATAAGAAAATCATGTGTGTGTGTGTATATATATGTACCAGGGAATGTGTAACTAGGGATTTCATGAAATCCCTAAAATGTTCAGGGATTTCATGCGGGGTTAAGTCGTGATATTTTCGTTAAACCTACGGTAAAATTACTGAATGCCCGTTAATTGAATGTCCGGTTAGGTCAACTGTACGCCTTTGACGATTGGTTAGGTTAAGTCGTGATATTTTCGTTAAAACTAACGAAAATATCACGACTTAACCTTACATGAAATTCCTGAACATTTTAAGGATTTCATGAAATCCCTAGTTCCCTGTAATATATATATATATATAGCATAATTTTAATTCTGGAAATCGCGTCGCGGTCGCTGCAGTATGCGAGGCTCTCTCTGTCAATGTAAAATCACACGCGACTCGGGTCGTCACGACCCAAGTCGTCAATCGCAAGACGATTCTGTGTGCAGGCTGGTCTTGTAGAGATAAAACATACTATTTAAATAGGACCTCAATGCTACTAGTTTTATTAATTTGATATAAAATTGTTTATAATGTTTATCATAAATTTAATATACTATAAAATGTTTAGTATAAATATTAGAATTTCTAATGATGGAAAATTGTCTAAAAAAAAATGTCTGCTAAAGTTTCCACATTTTTGTCTTTGATAATTATTTTTTTGTGTAATTAATGAGACCAACATGAAAATAATTATATATTTCGCCTAAAATTTTTTTTTGTTTCAAAATTAACAGTTTGTGACATTTCAATGTTGAGGTTAATTTTTAAGCATACGAGTGGCGCAGCGGGAGAAGGGGATAAGCGACCGTACTCTCCCAGGGGAAATCTTACTGAGTACGCGAAGGGGTCCCGAAAATATAACCCTTTTAATTTTATATACGATTAACAAACGACCACGAATCACACGGTCGTAAAGAAAGTAAAAATCGTCTATCTCTCTCGAAAATCCAGAAAATCCCGTGAAAGAATTCAAGGGGGTACAGAAGAAGGAAAAGTTTGAGAACCGCTACCCGAGTCTATCACTTCCAATTGGCAGATATCCCATTTTCTGACTGGAAAATTGAGGCGAAACATTACTCGTAGTAACTTCGTTACTGGAAGTAATGTTTCGCGCGAATTATATTTCCTTCACTGTAACAGTATTTTGCGGGGAGTTCTTTTAAATCAAATGCGCGACATTAGGACCGATGCGCGACCACTGGCAACTTTACCCTATAGCTGAATTTACTAAAAAAAATATTATTCAATGCAGCAGAGAAAATCTATTGAAGATAGAAACAGTTTGTCTCCCGTAAGTGCTAAACAGTTTCTTTTAATCATGAAAACCATCCTGTACATCCCCAAATTTCATATTTGTACGATGCGAAATAAAATGTAAAAAATATTTCTCCGTTGCGCGCGATATCGTATCGTAAAGGAGATTCGAACGGGTTGGGGAATATTCATTTCGCTCAGTTCCGATGCGGGAGACGACCGACATATTATGATAAATAAATTCGTTTTAAATATTCAACGTAGTTACGCGGTGGTCTCGGCATTCGGTGGTGAAATGATGAAGTCCTCTTTGTAATAAGAAATAGATATAAAATTTAGATGACATTAAGTAGTTTAACGTTTCATGCTATCCTTTATTTTCACCGTCCTCTTACGCGCAACTGGGTACACGGGGTAAATGTACGCATGGTGTGAATGAACTCTGAAGCTATTCTTTTCATTATTCTTTTTCAATCTTTCCTATAACTGTTCTTTCGTTACTCTTTTCTGTCAGCAGTGGCTGACGAAAGAAAAATAACCTTGTCTATTCTATACTGACACTGCCACCACCACTATTTGTGTGTGAAAGCTTAAGTCTAAGCATGGTATGAGAGCTTAGTTCTCTTTAGCCTCATTTAGTGTGTGTGTGTGTGTAATATATACTAATTTTGCTATAGCCTTTGATAAATGTGGCCATGAAATTACAGCACACAAACTTAATAAAACAGGAATTACTGGGACGATGGGTATTTAATTTTCTAACATAAAGAACACAAAAATTATCAGTAAATGGAGTCAAATCAGAAGTCTCAAATGTTATCGGCTCTGTCCCACAAGGCACAGTATTAGTTTCTTGCCGTTTATAATAATGATCACGAACATAGAGGAAGATATTGCGAGGAAATATGAAATGAAGGCGACGGAAAAATTACAAAATGACAATGAAACATTATTCGGGTGGACAGAAGACGACAATATGAAGTTCAACGAAGAAAAATTCCCTCTCATACGATATGGTAACAATAAGGAACTACGGGATAAAGGGTAAAAAACACTACAAGACAAACGGATAACACCAAAACCGCGAGTTAGGGATCTTAGAGTAAAAATGTTATCAGAAGCAGAATTCAGAGAACATTATAAAATTAAAATTACAACAGCTAGAAAAATAACGAAAATTAATCTGGAAGAACTTCCGCGGCATAAAAAAGAACATTATGCTGAAGGTATGGAAGAGCTTAATCCTACCAATAATTGAGTATTGGTCGGTATTCAAAAAACCCATGCGGGAAACGAGACACTGCAAACATCAAAACACAGAAAAGAGTTTTATGTCAAAGATAGGCGAAATAAAAGATGAAGACTTCTCGTCACAAGTACAATCCTTGACACACTTTGAACTCTTTGGGAACGAGACGTGAACGATACACGATAGTATACGTATGGAAAATACTGGATGGATATGTCCCAAACTGTATAAATGAAAACACTGGAATCATAGAAGAAGTAGATTCTGTACTGTCCCAACTATAGTGGGACAGGACACCATGAAACTCGGAATACGAGGACCAAAACTCTGACTCGTTGCCAAAACGACTGAAACACCTCCATCACGCTAACCTAAATAAATTCAAGGACCAACTCGACACGTTCCTGCGTAAAGTCCTTGACTAGTCATGAGGGCAGGATGAAAGTAGAAAGCAACTCTCTCCCCTTCAACAAATTTTCCAAATGAGGCGGGATGCTGAAGAGCAGTTTATACATATATACAGGATGGACCATAAGTCGCTCTACCTTTGTATTATAACGGAACTCACTTCGGTAAAGCTACTTATGGCCCACCTTTTATATATATATATATATATATATGTATATGGTGTCCCATAAGTCCTGTCTCATAGGAAAATTTATTTAAAATTAAATTTCCAAAAGTAATAAATTAGAACTAAAACAAATATTCAAATTGATGTCTTGTTTTTGGACCTTTTTTTTGGTTGCAAGTAGAATAACACGCAATGGCTAATATGGAAATGAGTTACACTCATCAGGAAAAGACCTCCGCCTTACGTAGAATTCGAACCATCTAAGGGTCGCGACATAATTTGGACGCGGAGAAGTGTCCCCCATCCAACTACTTTCCAGACCCAACGTCGCTTAACTTCATTGATCGACGGGAAGCGGTGTTACAACAATGGCTACGACGTAACTCTTTTCAATACTGGAACAATTTTCAAGTAAAATTTTGTTCGTATTTTCAAAAGTAATGATTCAATGTCCAGAAAAGGTGAGAATATATTCCAAAGGATGCATTTTCCATCACAGATGAACTTTTACGTAATGAATAAATAATATTAAAAAAAATGAGACGTTTGTATTTTACTCTCTATAAAAAATTACCAAAAGTCTCGATGGGCCGCGAGTTTTAGGCCTAAACATGTTAGTGAGTGAGTGAGTGAGCGAGTCGAGAGAGTTTCATGTTTACAAAATTCCAAAACTAATTGTCGTTACAAAAAGCTTCGCAAAAGCGCTCTCAATGAGACGAATTATCTTATTAATGACTTAATTAACTCGGGTTAAGTATTGGTCGTAAGTGAAAGTCCGTGTTCCCAAACATTAAGGCGAACTCCCCAACAAACGTAAAAAACTTCTAACGTTTTTAGCGTCTTATCAGTGTCTGTTCGAGCTCTCTTTAAAGAAGATAACATCTCAGATAATCAGATAAAGTAAGTCCGCGTGTGACATTTTCAGTAATGAGAAAATCTTCTCTTTGAACATAAACAAAAAATAAATAAATAAATAAATAAATAAATAAATAAATAATAATAATAATATAATAATATAATAATAATAATAATCAGCTAAATGAAATATTTTTAAGTATTTTTACACGACATCGAAATAAATTTTGAAGTACTGTACAGTATAGTGAAAACCCGCATTGTATAAATAATTGACAAATATTGCGCTTAAAAAATATAAAATAATTTAAAATCATTTTACGTCATTAGTATTTTTCAGCTCAAGAGCAGTATCAAAACCACTTTGAGGAAGACTGCATAGCGCATATGCACGACGCAAAATGCAACAATGAAATGAGACATACATATTTTGACTATTACTTACTAATTTATTCAACTTAACTGCAAAAAGTTGGATTTTAATTTCACAAGGAGGAGATTGTAGACACCAATCGATCAGGGAAGTACTCGGGGGTGGCAGGCAGAAGATGGAGTGTTGGAACTCCAGTTTCTCCTGTCACTGTCCTTCTTAGCTGATCTTTTTCCGTGTCTCATCTTCCTCGTGAGCAGTCCAGCATGCTCTCAAACACACTTCTCCCTCTATTCCTCATTACAGATACACGCATCTCACGCACTACACAATCTTTTCAAAATTCATACATGTCTAAAAAAAAAGAAAAAAAAGACATCATTGAACGTTGGAGACATTTTTGGCTCTCCTTCTGCGGAGGGGTCACTTTTGCGGGCGCTCACCCTTGGCCCCATCCTCCTTACATAAAAAAAAATATATAAAATTTGTATTGTTTCGTATAGTAGGCTTGTAGCAACGTCATTGGCCTTATGTCAAAATAGTTTTCTCTTTCGAGTGATATACAGTGTGTCCGTAAAGTCATGGTGGGATTTTAAATAGCTATATTATTGCAACGAAACATGATAATGAGATGAAACAATGCCAAATTTAAGAACAACTCTCAAAGTTGTATCTTGTAGTTAGTCTAGGCTAAGCTTAACCTTTATCTCGTAGTTAGTCTAGGCTGTCCACATGCCTATGTTGAACATGAGCGTAATAGCCCGAAAGTTAATGTGTGGTGTGCTCTAGCACGAGATCGAGTGATTGGCCCATTTTTCTTCGCGGAACCCACTGTGACGTCACACAACTACCTCGCTATGTTGGAACATTTTGCAGTACCCCAATTTAT